>CAVNYN010241673.1:0-57445 GCA_963692815.1 Nyctanthes arbor-tristis | reverse complement strand
AAAAAACATAAATGGATGAGCAATTGTTACTACTTTGAATTGGTTGCACTTATGTCTAATGTGTTTAATATTGGCTAGATCCATGCTTCTCAAGTTAAGAATTGCCACATAATGGATGTAAAGTTAGATGAATTTTGTGAGAATTAACAATGTCAAAATTGAGTAAAAGAAGATTATTAAGGGCTGAAATTTTTGACAATATTTATTATTGGCATTTTCGAAGCTTGAAATTATGAAGAATTGCAAGAATTGTTGCCTATAAGATGACTACATATCTGGAACAGCTTATATTGTGAAATTAAAGACTGGTTTTGCTGGATAATTTGGTGCAAAAATGAGTCAAAAAAATAATAATTATAGATAAATCTGTTATTGAGCATCTCAAAGGCTTGAAATCAAGATAAAATAAAAAAAATACACGGGAATAGGTGACTGATTTTCCCCTAATAGGAAGTAGTAATAGCTGCTCGGTTATGTTTTCTAACATGCAACCCTAATATTTGATTTTGTTGTATAACCAGCGTTATTACAAGTGACTGCAGCTGAAATCCACACCATCTCTGTAAGTTGCATATAAACCACTCAAATTATTATTTTTTTCCCTTTGTCGAATGCTGAAATCAGTTTTTATGTGTGGGGTAATACTGAAATAGTGTTAAGTGTTTAAGAGGAAGCTGAAATCGGTGTTTAAGTGTGGGGTAATGCTGAAATCAGTGCTTAAAATTGCCTATTAACCTCCATTTCAAAAAAGAAAATGACCCTTTGCTTGAAATTCCCGATTAGGTAATTATATATTTTTCATGGCATTTGTTGAAGAAACTAGTCTTTCTGCTAGTCTGTGTTCTCTTTTTTCATTTTAATTAGGTTGTTCATTTTTCCTAAAAATTTTGGGTTTAAATGGTAAATAATTTTCATTGCTAATTGCTAAGGAATAATAAAATCGAAAAAACAATAGTGCATTACTTAATTACTGGCTTATGTTTCCCTTGCATTGTGTGTGATTTGGTTCTGAATTTTGAATTTGGTCCTTGTATTGCTTCTTGGAACTTTTTGTTGTAATTTATAGAGCAGCTCTTGAAACAAGTATCTTTCATCGGTCAAACTTGGAAATAAGCAAGTTAGTCATTGTGGGTTTGTGTTTTATTCTCTTTGTTGTTGAAATTATTTCTTAATTTTTGGGTTCACTTTTCTACAAGTCTAACACTGATGCCGGTTCTCTTTCCTGCAAATCTACCATCAACAATCGGTGAAGCCTCTCATTTCTATTCTGTCGACTAAGAAGGTTAGTTTTATTTTTTCACCATTTTTCTGAAATTTTCCCTAATTTTGTCTCTTCCCTTGAAATTTGACCACCACCTGCACTAGTCTATCTATGCTCTGTTTAAGTATTTATTTATGGTTGCTGGAAGATATTGTCATTGTTGAATTTGTTCTATATAAAATAGGTGTCTCATAGATTAATTAGAGTGGGTTCAAGTACGCCGGATTCCGATTTAGTTCATTAATTGATTAATATTTTTTAGGTTAGCTTTGTGTTTGTAAATTACAATAAATGTGGGATTGCAATGTGTAAGAGAATGATGACAAACTTTAGTTTGGAGATTTATGGCAGGTGCACACTGTTTTTTTTTTTTTTTTAAATTGATCTATAGGGGCGACTTAGTCGTCTCTATAGATTTTTTTAATAAACCATAATTGATATATAGGGGCGACATCTCGCCTCCATAGATCACTTATAGGGACGAAAAAGTCATTTCTATAGGCTGTTCGCTCCTATAGAACAATTGCAGCGGTCCTGTAGGAACGACCTCATTGGGGCGCTGCAATTTATCAATAGAGACGACTTTCGGCCCTTTAGAAACGACAAAGGTCGCCTCTATTTCACTAATTTCTTGTAGTATAATCTGCTTTCTGTGAGTTTCGTTCCCACAGTATTCAGATTGGGAAAAGCAATTGAAGCAAACCAATTCCTTGTGGGACTGTTAAGAAATAAAGATCTGTGGCATTGGGCGCTAGGTCATATATCTCTCTTGCAATAAATTAGCAGCATGGTCATCTCAGTTCCAGTCCGATGACATATAGGAATTTTCATTATAATGCCTGCCCTTTAGCTAAACAAAAGAGACTCTATTTACTTGTAATAAACATGTTGCTGCCAATGTTTTTGATGTTTGGGGACCCTTTCAGAAACATACACATGATGGTTATAGATATTTTGGCTCATTTTTAGGGAAGTCGTCATTATGAGGAATTAAATTGTGGCTTGTGTGAATATATTCCACGTCGTACTTGGAATATGTTAGCGCATACACTTTCATGTTTTGTCATTTCCTCTTCTCTGTCTAGAATTAGAAGGACTTTATTCCTTTATTTCTTTCACCATATATGGGTGATTGAATGAATAAAGCCATTTTCTATTAAAAAAGGGAGGGATTTTATTTACTACACTATAGAAAATATGATATTTGAGGTAAGTAAACCTTTCCTCCTCCTGGGTATTTTAACTCTTTTCGGTCTCGTAAATAGACAGGTAATAGGAACAACAAGTGGCATTAATTTTATTCTCATTATTATTTTCATCAGTTAATTGTAATTTAGTTATTTGTAATTATCTATTTGCAGTATCTCTTGTACGGCTAATGTTTTCTTAGATTAGTATTATAGATGGATAGGAAGTTAGCTTAATTATAGTTTATCAGACTTTCAAATTTGTTTTGTTTAAAAAAAAAAAAAAAGACTTCCAAATTTTATGCTTATCAAACTTTCCACCATATATAGACTCACGGCAGCACAGAAGTGGAAAGTATATATAAAAATTCTCAGCATCACCTCTCTTTCTGTCATCTATTTCTTGTGCTATTTATTTTATAACAGGTAGGGTATCTTAATGATTGCAAGTCAATGATTAGAATTTCAGAAAACTTGTTTTTAATATTTTTATAATAATAATAATAATAATAATAATAATAATATTAATAATAATAATAAATTTTGAGTAAAATATTACGGCAGCTATGGCCCTTTGTACTACAGCAAAGGTGAATTGTTCAAAGTCTATTATGAGGGGCAAAAGAAATTAATAAAAAATAATTAATAATGAAGAAAGTATACTATAATTCAGTGACTCATGTGGTTTTGAGTTGTCATTGACCCTCGCGTTAAAATTTTCCGTCAAGCATGCAATTTGATTTCGACTTTATAGTAAACGTGGAAAATCATTCTTTGAAGAATTTACTCAAATGAATGAAAATTTTGGCTCAACGTTGAAAAAGTTCACTTTAAATCATTAGCATGAAAAAAAAATTTCCATTTTTATATGGTTAGATAATAATAATTGACCACTATTATATCACCTTGAATGTGATAGTTATAAGATGAAAAGTCATATCTGTTTCACACACACACATATATATATATACACACACGCATATATATATTTCTCTACTCTTGTATTCTGCTTTTGATCCGTATATTGATTTTAGTTATTCTCATTTTTCTTTGTGTCTTACTTTTTCATGACACATTATTATTATTATTTGAAATAATATTACCATGACAAATTTGATTTAGTTTTTTCTGTGTGACCAATTATGAGAGTTTTTCACAATATAAGTGAAACAATTTCCGAGTTTATTATTCACCAAACCAAAGTCAAAAAGTCTACTTGTACATAAATTTTTTTACAGAGTTGTCGTAACTAGAATAATTGATTTTTAAGTGATGTGATGTGTGAAAAAGCAGATTCTTGTCATGTGTACATGTATAATAGTTTTGTAAGAATTTTGTGTACATGAAGCAAAATTAAACTAAAGTTGTTTATACATGTGAGAGGCTAAACTTTTTTTCAGTCTACAAGGACAAATGAGTCAAAGTTGCGGACATGGATTAACTAAGAGTAATGCTAAACATAATGAATTAATATATTGAGAAACATAATGAATTAACACAGGTTGTAGACGTTATAATTTGGATAATTTTGAAATACAGAAACTAAGAATATGGACAACAAATATTTTAGAGAGAGAAGAAAAATTCAAGTCAACACTTGGGAACTTTGTATTTCTTCGTAATTGGTTTGCATAAAAATGAGAATAATTTCATGTCTTTTAAGGCATTACCAATCAAAAGATAAAGATTACCAAGTCAACATTAAGGTTTCGTTTCTTTGGTTCCACTTGCTGTAGAAAAAGCATTACGAATGGCAACTTACTCTCCCATTAGCATTAGACTTTCGTGTTGCGATTAATTAATTAGTCTCTTCATACCCCCGTGTGATGTTCAAAGCATAGACTTTTGAGTTATGATTAATAATTAGCTTGATGGCGAAATACGTACTCAGTGGCCTTATTATATATACTGTGAATTCATAGAGATTTTAAAGCGACAAGCAGTAGCCTTAATTTGTTTGCAAACTTATCTCATAGCTATCTACTGATAATGGCAGTTTCTCACACAAAATTCTTTGGGTTAATTATGTTGATTAGCCAAATTATTAATCTTTTTATTCCTCAATCCCTCTTCCATTTTGCAGTCAGTGCAGAAACTAACACCATAACAAGAAATCTTGTCATAAAAGATCACAACTACATATCATCCAGTGGGAACATATTCAAGTTGGGATTCTTTTCCCTCGATAATACCACCAAGAATCGCTATTTAGGCATTTATTATGCCTTTTCTGAATCAACTGCGGTATGGGTTGCCAACAGGGGTAGACCGATTCCCGACTCTTCTGGTAGTGTAACAATTTCGGAGGAAGGGAATATTGTCCTCACAACTGGTAAAGGAGAAACTTTTTGGTCATCAAATGTTACCATCTAAAGAACTCCCTTGGCATCACTTAACAAACATTGATTGTATGACATTTGTTCCTTTCAGATGAAAACAAACCCACAAAGCTTGTTAAAATTATAATTCCAATAGTTGTGGGTTCAACTGCCACTGTTATTGGCATATTCACATTTTGGAGGTTTTTGTTGGCTATAGCTAGGCGAAAAGGTATTATAACATTTCTTTGGATAATTGGCTACAAATGTACCAGTCATACAATTATTTATCAATTAAAAATTTACTATCTGGTTGTGAAATCAGGAGCTAGAAAAGTAAATTCAAAATTCTTTGACCCAAAGATAGATGATCCCGATACAGTTAATCTTGAAGAGTTACCACTTTTCTCTTTCAAAGCACTTGCAAATGCCACAAACCAATTCCACCATGATAATATGCTTGGGACAAGATGGTTTTGGTCCAGTTTACAAGGTAAATTTTGGTGGCCATCATCACACAGTGCTGTGTTTTACGGAATTCTCATTCTAAAATTTCTATTATTTGTTCTACAGGGAAAATTGTCAAATGGGAAAGAAATTACAATAAAAAGACTTTCAGCAACATCTGGACAAGGAATGGAAGAATTTTTGAATGAGATGACTGTGATCTCAAAACTGCAACACCGCAATCTTGTTAAATTACTTGGATGTTGTGCAGACAATGAAGAGAAAATTCTCGTTTATGAATATATGCAAAATAAAAGTTTGGACGTGATTCTCTTTGGTTCGTAGAAAAGTTACCTCTACCAATTGGTTTGAAGCTACTATAAATTTTTCCTGTTATAATATTTTTTTTTCTTTGTACAGATCCTTCAAATCCGTCACAAAATATTCTGAATTGGAGAAAGCATTTTAGCATCATTGAAGGTATTGGACGAGGCCTCCTTTATCTTCACCGAGATTCTATATTAAAGATAATTCACAGAGATTTGAAACCGAGTAACGTATTACTAGATAAGGAATGGAATCCTAAGATTTCAGACTTTGGAATAGCAAGAATATTCAGAGGAAACAAGGATCAAGCCAACACTAGACGGGTCGTTGGAACTTAGTACGCTAATGTTGATTAACAAAAAATTATCACTATACCTTCAATATTTGTTTAATTTATATGATTTATCATGTTTTTGTAGCGGATACATGGCACCTGAATATGCAATGGAAGGAAGATTTTCTGAAAAATCTGACATTTATAGTTTTGGCGTTTTAATGTTAGAAATCTTGAGTAGGAAAAAGAACACTGACTTCTACAATCATGATTGGTCCTTGAGTCTTTTGGGATATGTAAGCTAATTCAAATTCTTGTCTTTGGAACGTGTGGAGTTTTTCTTTAATATTTAACAGGTTTTGTTACGTGATATTGTATTTATCAGGCATGGAAATTATGGAATGAAGACAGTATTTCAGCTTTCATTAATCAAACAATATTTAAATTAGAGTTCAAGGAAGAGATGATGAGATGCATTCACATTGCACTATTGTTTGTACAAGAATTTCCTAAAGATAGGCCTTCAATTTCAACTGTTCTTGCAATGTTGAGTGGGAAATTGTCGATTTGCCTTTGCTAGAGCGACCAGTTTTTGCCGAGAAATGGAACCGTTCTCAAATGGGAGTTTCCACCAATGATGTCACTCTTACAATGCTAGATGGACGATGATTCAGGACTTGTCCATAGTTTGTTGATAAAATAATTAATCCCCGCTTGTTTCATGTTATGATATAAGAAAAACTATGATCATGAATACCAATTTAGCGTTTTTCTAAATTATCAAAAATAAAAAATAAAAAATTCTGTTGAATTAATAAGCCCCTACATTTTTTGTTCTTTATAAAAGCTCTATTTAGTATAACGTGATATATCTAACTATTGATGAAATAGAAACATCATTCACCACAAAAATGCCTTGACGTTCTAATAATGTTACATCATTCTAAAATTAAAGGGGAAATTTTAAAATAATGAGAAAGAGCAGATGCCTACATAAAAACAGCACTAGGCTTTCGATCTTAGTCACCCACTAGAGTCTGGGCAGCGATGTTCGTTCACATTAGACGAAGAACCTGTAAGGATAATTCACAAATCCCCGACTCAAACATATATGTTTAACCTCAAGATTCTTCTATAGGCTAGACTTCTTCCAACATGACACAAATGTCATCGAATCCTTGATACATGCCTTTAAGAATTTACCTTCTCCATTTTGTATGTTCAAAAAAAAATTATATTCATTGTCATTGGAATCTTTGTGATGCGAACCTGGGTTGGAGCTAACCTAACCGAACCCACAAGAGATTGAAAATCAAACCCCAAAAAAGCTAATTAACCAGTTGTGATTACTCAGTAGGTCGTTTCTTCTTGGAATACATATATCGTTGGTCAAAATCTGACACCGTTGACTCTGAATTGATGGATTGATCTTCATCTATTAACCGTTGTTCGGTTGTCCCCTTGGATCATATCATAACCTCCCTCTTCAAAATGATTTGTCCTCGAATTGGCACAGGGTTCAAAGAATCGGCAAAGTCCAGCTGGAACAAATGGAAATAGATTGTTGCTATTGAAAAAAACAAGGTCCTTCTTGTATGTAAAATCACATTGGATTGAAGGTGCAAAGTTCTTGAATGGTAAAAGTTGAGATAATGCCTACCAATTGCTAACACCAACCTGCAAAATATATTTAAATACAATGGGAAGGGGATTGTTAGTTTCGTGAAGTGTAAGGTATGGGTCCTTGAACTCATGCTTGACCATCTCGACCACACCATCTCCGACTTCAAATGCACATTTGACAACGTTCAAACTCTCTTTTTCAGCTCTAACAAATTTGTCAAAAGCATGTTCATTCAACTCAAGTTTTTCAACTTCAATAATTTCACCAACTTCTTCAATCTTTGTTTCAATCACCTCTTCAATCATTATCTCCTTTTCATCTTCATCTTCTACCACCTCTACAACTTTCTCTTTAATAACTATATTCCCGCTCGAACGTTGCACAGGAAGATTACGTATCAAATTATTTAAAAAAATAAATAGTATGAAATTTTATAATTTTTTTGGAATGGTTAAATTTTATAAGATCATGTTACCCAATAAATTTTACTTGGAAATCAATATCAAAATTGAAGAAAACAAATAGATAAAATAAGAAAAATGAGTATAAGAAGATAATTTGACAAATTCATTCCTACGTGCAGCGATATATATTTTGTTAATTCATTCCCATTTTCTTTAACTCTTAAGTCAGTGACTTCAATGTTGTTAGTCATAGACACACAACCTCCAGTTTTCTCTTCGCCTATGAAATTAAATTAGATACAATTAGAAGACCCACTTCAAATAAAACAGATAACCTCCGTTAGATATAGTTAAAAGAAAAATTTTGTTTTTCTCTCAGTGTTGCTGGCCATAAACCCTCTCCTTTAGTGAATGCAATTTTGCAACCAAAAGTAAGAGAGAAATCTTCCACTGGCTGATACAATTTTGTAGTCACATCCTATTTGGTGGACTTGAAACCATAAATTTCTTGTAAAAACTCTTGACGATTCAAAGCCTCTTCATTTACAATTTCATTTCTGATGTTAGACGAAAATTCATGGACTATAGTCCACTGCTAAAGTTGGAATTTAATGCACGAAATTGGAGAAAATTAGTTTGAAAAAGGAAAAGGAAAAAGAAAATGAAGAGGGTGAAATGGAAAGAGTTCTACCACCTGCAGAAAGTCGTGCCATCAATTTATTGTCATATGCTTCCTGTACTAATTGAAATTTTGTCACCAGTAGATAGTCCAAAAGAATGGCATCAATGTCAACAAATCAAATAATCAAAGTGAAATCAACCCACAAAATTAAAAAAAAAAATGATATAGATAATAACATAAATAAATATTATTAACTGATTCAAAAACAGGTAAAATGGTCATTACTAGAAATATATATGGAAAGACACATTTGACCAAATTACTGTGATAGTATAATTTCAGCAGAGTGTCAACAGCTTTCTGTCTCCTGTTCTAGTTTACATTCAATTCTATTTCAATTAAAGCAGAACACATAAAACAAAATATTAAGAATCTTTTAATTGAAAATACATTGTCCCCTTCCAAATAGCTTAACTACTACTTAGAATAATTTATAATTGAAATAAGTACTTTCACATGCAAAAATCATTTAATACCTACTAATAAGCAACAGTAGTAGTAATATATAGCTAGCAGCAGTAGTAGTAATATATAGCTACCCTTCGTCCACATTATAAACAAGTTCAAGATTAATTTCAAGTCTACAATTAGCATTATTTAAAGAGTAAAGAGTGATGTAAGATAGAGTCGTACATTTAACATTACAGAACATTTAATATCTTTATTTTTATGTTTATATATAGAAAAGCAACTGTTAATCCGAAATCATTTTCCCGCATTTGCAAGATTCCGGAATCTCTATTTTCATTTCTTTTTTTTCCTAATTTTTTACACCACAAATCATGCTATATGAAATAATCACCCACTAACTTTCAAGACAAAATAACCACTCACTAACTTTTTTTCTCCAAATTTATTTTCAACCAGTTTTTTATTGCAATTTTCTTGCAAAATGGTTACCCACCTCAATTTTTTTCCCTTTAATCCAATAATTAATAGCCATCTTTTTATTTAAGTGTCATTTGTTTAGTCTTTCATGCAAACACTCTGCATTTTTCTTTCTTTCTTTTTTCAATTTAAATCATCTGTTTTGTTTTTAAATTATTGGATTTACGGACATGTTTGCTGATTTTTTGGGTTTCTATGCAACCACTTATTTTTTAACATAATATCGGTGTGCAATTATCTCGTAAATTAAAAACTACTCACTTTAAATAATTTCCAGTAATTACCACATAATTCTGTATTAATGCATTCCCATGTAAAATAGATAAACTCATATTTTGCTTAAAAATTAAAACAAGTTGGTGTTTACGGATTCATGAAGCAGTTAAAAGTTTATCTCGAAGCAATCTTATCTTATCTTACATATATTAAAGTAGGATAGCGATCATATGCAAGTTTTCCTGCCAAGACCACTATTCTACTTTTATATGCTTCTTTTATTTTTTATATTTTATAATTTATATATTAATAATAAGAGAAGTTTGTCTGCTATACTTTTTTCCGCCAATAGTCTGACTTTATAAGGATTGTCTTGTATGCTTTTTCCCCACCAATAGTCTGGCTTCATAAGGATTTTGATAATATCACTAATGACGTCATCAGTCAAATTATGTTTTTTTATTTTTTCTAAATTATTTTTTAATCCCATCTTCCTTATCTTTTCCTTTTCAAAATTTACACTGATCTCATCCGTCTTTTAATTATAAATAGTTAGAAATATAATAAGAATAAAACTTTCTTCCTTCAATTAAAAAAAATAAATTCCACGTTTAGTATTATACTGAGAAAATGATCAGGACGTCATCTTTCTTTTCTGCCCTAAATTTTTTTATTTTATATTGTTATGTCAGTGCAATATACGGAGTGAAAAATCTAGTAGTAATAATAATACTTATTCATTCTATTTAGAAAAAAGGTAATGCTTATCCATTTGTTACATTTTGCTATCATTTTATTTTATTTTATAATAAAATATAAAAATTTATATATATTTTTATTATATATATAATATGCTATTTGTTGTTCATCAATGTTTATTACACATATTCTATTAGTTTTTAGGTTATCTTTAAAGGTTTAATATTTCTTCAAAATTCTAATAGCTAATAGACAAATTTTAAGTATTGGGTTATAGGGACTTCTTCTTATTCCGATTAGGTGTCTACCCGTGAGATTGATGATATAATAATGAAGTAAAATTAAATCAGTTTTAAAACTTTTACTTTAATTCAATATGATAAACCACATGTCATAAAACCTAAGGCTATGTTCAGTACATTACTGAATTTATTATTTGTTTTTTCTGAGAACTCATATATTGGCAAAAATTTAATTTGAGGGGATACGATAGTAATAATATTTGATGACAATAATTTAGAACAAAAATAAAAAATTCTTTCAATTCTTTTTAGAGCAGAAAGTGGTTAAAAATTAATATTAGAGGTAAATGAAAAATCATATAGAATTTATCATTTATTGTAATATTACTTTCCCTAGGTCTTTTGTAATAAGAAACTGTATACTTTAGATTTTTTAGAGTAGATCTAGCAAATAGTGATGAGGGAATACAAAAAATAATTTTTTTTAAGAATATATGGTGGAGAATAACTGTGAAAATAATTCATTCTAATAAATAAATATCATTCACACCCTATTGACTAAGGATTGGGTGTAGGGCAGTTCTGGAGTTGTATAAATTTCGTATCCTCTCTTTTTTCATAGTTTTTTAGTTTCCATACTCAATACGAAATTAATTTTGTAAAAATTCCTCTTTCTCATTTTTATTACTTAAAAGTATTATTTTAAGAATGAAAATTTAATTAGCTTTGTGTTAAGTGAAAATATTATTCATTTCAATTTCGTTCTATTTATGTGTATTAGTAACATATGTATATGAGCGAGTAATACGCAATAAAATTATAATTATTTAGTTTTTCAAATTACTATGCATTTTTTTCTAGTTATTTTATTCCGTGCAACGCATGGGGTATACAACTAGTATTGGTCTAAAAAGACTTTGAAGTATCTATTTATTTTTTTTTTCTTTTGTTCCTACAATAATAACCACTCACTAATTTTAATATATTATTTTTTTATTTATCATTTTTTTCCTTCTTTTCACCACCCACTAATTTAATACAATCATTTATTAATTTTTTGCTTTTTTTCCCATATAACCACCAACTAATTTTGTTATCTTTTTTTATTTATTATTTTTTGAGCAATTCTAGACAGATAAGAGAAAATGATATAAATAAATAACATGGTCATGTGGCACAATTTCATTGGGTGTTTATCATATAGATACTTTTTTATTATCAAATGGAATTGTACCATATCTATAATGCCACATATCTATGTCATAATTTCATATTTCCCCAGAATTTTTGTTTTTTCTTTATTCCTACTATGTAACCATGCAGTAATGTTTTCCTACTGTATGACTGCCCACTAATTTTTCCTTTCTTTATCATTTTTTCTTTTTGTATATTTTTCTTTTTTTTCCAAATAGCCACCGCTAATTTTATTTTCCTTTTCTTATTTATCTTTTTTCCCCTAATGTAAATGGTTACCCATTTGCAATTTTTTGTCAATTTTCATGCATTATTATTCTAAAATCTGAGCTGGAAACCCGGTGATTTGGATGGTGGATTGGGCGGGGTCACATGTTAGACCAGACTGTAATGACCCAGTTGAAGACCCGAACAACCAATGAGTTTTTGGTGACTTGTAACTCGGCCGTGTCTTAACCCACTGGGTTTTGTAAATTTGACCAAATTATTTTAGAAAGTTCAAGCCGCACAAAGTGTAATTAGCACGTGACTTTTTGTTTCCAACATATTGTATGTACCATCAAACTATTTATATTATGTTTTAAAAAACATTACATAATATTTATAATAATATTTATATTTTTATTTTCCTACAAATTTTTTTACTTAAATTTATAAATTAACAATAATCTAATGAATAATCCGATGCCCTGGCAGTTAAACTGGTGAACCAGTAACTCTGTATGTTTATAAATTCATAAATTAATTAATAGTAACCCATAAGTTAAACTGATGATCGGACGATATTACATTATAATTTGTCCATGAGATTTCGGGTGCCAAAAAAAACTAGTCCATTAGAATACAGAAATATTGTTGTCCAATAAAAAAATTCACAAGGAATGGACTGAAGTGATATGATGGTCAAAGCCAAACCAAAATTAATGTCCACTAGTTTTTTAGGATCCTGCTTGTCACTAGACCCATTTAGAATGGAACAGATCAGACGTAGATTTCTGGATACAGGGCCCAACAATGAATTAGCTTCCCTTAAAAAATGATACAATAGATCTTAGAGATAAGTTGCAAATTTTGATACGTATGTGCAATTTTTTATTCACGTTAGTCACCAGAACAATATACACCTTTTTAGATTAATTTGAGGTGATCATATATGAATTACAAATTTTAGCACGTAAACAATAAGCACTTTTAATATATAAAGTTTTAATATAATACAAAGCAGTTATAATAAAAAACAATAAAAAAATAACTCAGATAAATCAGCAAAGATAAACCAAAGAAGATATATGATAAAAAAAATCTGAAAATTATCATTCAAAATAAAAGAAGATAAAGATTATGAATCTCAATCTTATTTAGAGCAAATAACTCGGGAATTTAAGTAAGTCAATGTAAATACACCCATTACCAAATATAAAACAAAAAGACTTATAAAGTCCCCATTTTTCACAGTTTTGGAGGGAAAATTGTGGTACGAATGTACGGCAGATTAATTTGCTTTAATATATATAATAATAATATAGATATAGATTTCTTCAACAACTTCTTCCTTTTTAGCAATTTCTCCTATGTCAATTATTTTCCTCTCATTTTCCTCTTCTTCTTTTCTTTCTCCCTCTATTTTTTCTTGCTCTTCTTTTTTTACCTCAATTATTTTTTCCTCTCTTTTTAATCTTTCTTGTCGTCTTCTTTCTTTCCTCTCCCTAAACTCCATATCGTATTTAGACTTCCCTAAACAATCTTCCCAATGCCAACCTCGTTTCCCAAGTATTTCTTGGTATTTCAAAGCCAAATCAAGTTCCTCTCTCATTCTCTTCATGGCTACCTTAAATTCTTCCATTATTACCCTTTTAATGTCTTGCATCACGTCCCTGGCCCTCAAATCTTGAATTTGTGACATGGTGTGTAGGTGTGCAAGTGTCTTCACGTGTTTAACTCTCGTGTATGACTCACAACTCAATTATAATAATTTGCATCGTTCAACACTGCCACCCAAAGCTTGAGACCAAATATGAAAAGGAATATCGAAACAACAATTAACACAGATCACGAAAGTAGTTTGGACAAAAAGAAAAAAATTTAACTTTGAAGTAATAAAGAATGAATAAGTTAGATAAATAAAACCTCAAATTTTTTTTTAAATATCACAGATGGGACAACTAACGACACCAGGAAAGATGACAATTTTTTTTTTATTAGCACCAGGTGTCCCAACTTCGCCAAACTAATCCTGGGCCTTTAGAACCCTGCCTCTAGAACCCTGAAGGAGATAAATTGTGGGATACGCCTCAACTAGATCCCATGTTCCTAACACCAGCCTGTACACCACTGAGCACAATGAGCCCCACTCTATGCTAATAATCATCAAGTTATGCGCCGAACAGTAGTCGAACTCCCACCCGGCCATTGGTAGCTAGAATTGTGCCAATTTTTTTTTTTTAATATTAAAACTAACGTAGTGGACGAAAGCATGACCATTCAAAGATAGGATTTATTTATTTTTCCAAACAAGATTTAACAACAAATTGAAAGGAAATTAAAGAAAGGATATACTGGAAAATTTAGAGTCTAACGCTCTGATACCAATTTATGCGAATCCCGGTTGGAGCTCAGCCAACCGAACCCACAAGAGATTGAAAATTGACCCTAGAAAAACTAATTAATCGGTCATGATTGAAGATCCCTAATGACCCCTGATTCATGACTTGAAAACAATTGGTATATTAAACCAACCACCCCTGAAGATATAGAACACGAAACGAATAGTAGTGTGAACACCACAAAAGGTTAATCACTCCTTTTAATAAGTTCAAATTTTTTCTCATTCCAAGAACAAGAAACAAGAGAAAACTCTCTCTCACAAATTGATAAACTCAATATCTTATAATCAAAGTCTTCTTTCTTGTATTACAATGGAACCCTTTTTATAGGGTGTAAATAAAACATAATTCTTAAAAGAAAAGAAAACTAATTATCTATAGAAAAAGTACAAAATATACCAAAAGTCTAATTAGAAAAAGTAATGAGAAAAATAAATTAAAAACAAAAAATTTGCTAGAAATTAATTTCCGCCAGAATAATTGAAGTGCCACTTAGACCTCCGAAACTATAGAGTTTGGCCAAAAGATCAGTAAGCTCTAGGGCTTTATCCCATAAGTTTTGCTCAGTAGCTTATTTCTGCTTGGAATACATACATCATTGGTCAAAATCTGATATTGTTGACTCTGAATTGACGGATTTATCTTGATCTATTAACTGTTGTTTGGTTGCCCTCTTGGATCGTATCACTTTGCAATCAAATTTTCGACTTCATCATGGAGAGTTATTTGATGATTTCTCATTCGATGTCATATCCCTTCTCCAAAAGTTTTTTCAAACTCAAGATATTTGATTTTGTAGATGTCAGATAATAATTTTAAGATAATAATTTTAACCTTTCTATTAACTTGAACTTTTGAGCCATCTCCGGAAGTGTAACGACACGAGTTCTACAAGCTATTAGCACCACAAGCCACCATAAATTTCACCTATATACAACCGTGAAACAAAAACCCATGTGCTAATGAACTCACTGGTCTTTGTATATTCTCCCTAGAACTGGAGGTGAATATATGATTTTGGATTTTAATTGAAATGCCATATTTATTCATTTGGTTCCTTGAGGTTGTGTAGTTCGGAACTTTTGAAGTTCTGTTGGTTTAAGCCCAAAATTTCAAAGCTTACCATCTTATCATTTTGATCCCACACTTTCATTTTACTCTATTTTAATTTTAATCTTCAAATTTATTTATCTACAAATTTTTAGCCATAATTGTTTATTTATTTTTTTCTAGATGAGACACATAACTTAACGGCAGCTTAATTGCCCCTCTAACTCAAACTCCAAAGGAATTTAAGATAATCTCTTTATTTGATTTATTTTCAAAGTGCACTA
The DNA here is from genome assembly GCA_963692815.1 of Nyctanthes arbor-tristis. Lineage (NCBI taxonomy): Eukaryota > Viridiplantae > Streptophyta > Magnoliopsida > Lamiales > Oleaceae > Nyctanthes > Nyctanthes arbor-tristis. The sequence goes on along the minus strand of CAVNYN010241673.1, from coordinate 41,745 downwards.
GATGTAGATATAAAGGCTTTGATACAATTTCATGTTATGATTAAAGCACGTTCTATGTGATTTCATGGATGTTGTATGGAATTGATGCGCATATTGTAACTCGCCTCAAGCGAAAGCCATACATATCTAAGCTTGTCTTAATTGGCAGCCTATAGATTAATTTAGCTCGCATTAATTGGCAACCCACATATTTAAACTGTATACGTGTTATCTTCATAATGCGAATTGCATGTTTATAGTGCGCTTTGTCTATTAAGTGCTTCTTCAAAAGACTTACTCTTTTCTCAGAACATTTTAGGTGAGGTTTGGCAGTGACACGACTAGTTGTGGTTATTGAATAATAATTGTCCTATGTCTAGAAATACGATTCCCAGTTTTCATGTTTAATTATTTCATAATTCCTTGTCAAAAGTTTGAAGACATTGATTATGCTAGATTTTCTTTATTGACGTTGTGACAGATATTATGTTATTAATTTGATTTCCATTGCCCTTATTTATTGACTTAATGGTTTACCTGAAAAAAATTCCCCCACTTATTTTTAATTTATTTTTTACTTATTTCAAAGTAAGAAACGTTTTAAGTGACAGTCCTGGTAATTCTTAGAACTCAGGTTGTTTCAAAAAGTAACTTAACCATTTAGTTCATCAAAGTAAAATATATATATATATATATATATATATTTGTGTCTACATATGTGGTTGCTTGCATCAGTATATTATTGTTTTCTTGTCTTGTCTTGTAATGTTCCTTTACCTCTCTATCTTTGCATTCAACATAATTAGACATCCACATCTTATCCACGTTCTTACTCCAACGATTTCCATGCATAGTGGCCAAATATGTCATAATTGAAACATTCAATTTAAGATTTTGTGAAATCTCTCACCATCATTTCTTCTTCCTCTCCCTCTCGGAGAATTTTGCCTCATCTTCTTCTTGTAATTGTTGGAAATTTTTGACACTACTGGCCACATATATTATTATTATTTTTTAATCTCATCCACCGCGTCTTACACATCCCTTACCGATGTAGCTACTTTCATTCTTTTCTTCAATGTCTTTCAAGGAAAAGACTTGTTCTATGAGCTCTTGCTTCTTCTTCAAAAAATTCTTCTTTTTTATCTCCGGATCCAAACTCATGTAACCACAACACCTCTTTTCATTTTCTTGACAACCATACTCATGAAGAATAATATGTAATGGATTCATATTCTTTCATCAATCGTACTCTCATCTCAAGGATTGGAGAAAACTTTCTTAACTCTGCCAACTTATTTATATGTTGTTTCAACAATTTTTCATGCTTCATTTGTGGATAAAACATTTGAAGCTCTTTGGAAAATTGTGTCATCAAGAACCTGATGAATCATGCTAAAAGCCATGCATTTGATCTTTTCTTTTCAGTTGAGACTTAACCATTTTCTATTAAAATCCCCCAAATCTTGACTTTCAAGATATAAGCTTTCATATTAACACCTTGAACTATATTAATATTTGGTAAGTAGAGGAACAAGAAGAGTTTGTTGTTTGCCATTTCTTTTTCTAATACTTCTATAGCCTTGATATAATACCACCTTTGTTGGAAAAGCAACTAAATGAAATTCACAGACAACTAACTTCTATTATGGAGATCAGAGGATAGATTAAGAAAACACTTGTATTTCTTGGAATTTACTTGACTTCAAATGTTACAATCACAATTTAAGCCTTCTCTAGGCTCTCCAAAGATACACTTTCTGAATCATCGAACATCGATTACAAACTTGAGTGCTTAAAATAGCCAAAAATTGTAAATCAAAATATGTTTCCTGTTATGTATACAAACATGAATAATTGTGTGAGTAACAGATTTTGAAAATGAAGCTGAACATGATTTGGTCTTCATGCATGACATATCTTATCTTCAACTTTACTTCTAGAAATCTGATGCCATGTCTTAAAAGATAGAATAAAATCCTGCAACTTACCAGAAGTTGCAGAAAGGAAAAATGCATTACAACCAAACCACTGTAAGAAAGGAGGCTGATTAATGAAATTTAAATATTATAAATTCTACAAATTTGGAAGATGGAGATTGGAAAGGACCAAACTTGGTAGTACTTCATTTATTAAAAAAAAAAGACACCAAATTTTAATAAAACCAATTTGGAAGGAGAAAGTGGGAAAAAGAGAGCAAAACTATAATTACCCGACTTTTTTGTTTTTTATTTATACAATTCTACTGTAAAATAAATGTGAGCAAACAATTTTTATCCAAATATTTGGTAGTACTACAAAAATTTCCAGAAAATGATTGTAGCTCACCTTACGCATCAAAATAACTTAGCCAAGTATGCTAAAAATTGTATTTCTTGCACAAAGTGCCAACCTTGTCAGAATGTTTGAAATTACCGGCAGAATGATAGGTAGCTTAATGAATTCTTTACAATTACCTAATACATTAGATAGAACCTATGTTGAGATGGCAGACAACAAATAGAATCCGGAACCTGACAATTCATGGATGTGCATTTGGATTGAGGATGTCATAGCCATCAATTCCGCACTGCTGCTGAGTCTCCGGACTTATCCAACAAGGGATCTGTGGAATTTCTGTGGATTGCTTTGGGGGAAATGTACCAAAGCCAGGCAGATAGATAGACTCCTTTCTCAGTGCTAAGGGTTGGAGAGCAAGAAAAAAAAAATCAAATGATTATTTTTTAACCATACCTTTTGAGTATGCAGGCACTAAGAGTCGTCTCACTACCAACCAGCAGATGTCATCTGGCTGCGTCTTGCTGGTATAAACAATGAGAAAGAAACAACCAAACGAAAACAACAACTAACTATGGCTCTTGGCCTAGACAACATCGTAGCTGTAGGGGGATCGGAGCAAAAGGGAAGGCCAAGATGACATTTTTATTCCTAGGCTGCAATAAGTAGATCGAGAGGTCATTCCGCCCTTTGTCCCCAAAGTTGGGTAATATGTTCTCAACGTTTCTTGCTCCAATCTGACCTAGCTGGTGAGCAATCCCTGTTCTAAAAGAGAACAAGACAGCAAGAGAGCCTACCTTTGTTTGCTTCTTCTCCACCAAGCACGGAAGTTTAAGGATAACCGTAAGTCGGTGACTACCTAAGGAAACTCTGATTCGATCCCCCCTCCCCCGGCTAGGAGGCATCTACCTCATCTTGATCACAAGGAAAGGTTCACTATGGTGGGGGTACCCTTTTTTTCCCCTTTCCGGAAAGAATGAAATGCATAGGGGACCATTTTTTTGTTGTAGTATGCTCCTCAAATTTACAGATTCGCATGGGGCCTCAGGCCCTACTTAGTTGACTGACAATGACAGGCTTGCGAAACTAAGTAACGCCTTTTCCTTTTTGAATAGCGCATTCTCATTATCTTTCACAAGTAGGCACTCTCTAACCATACTTAGTAGTGTTGACGAAGAAGAAGAGCCGGTTCATAGATAGCGAATCTTTTTTTTTTTTTTTTTGGGTGTCTTTCTATTATTTATATATAAAATAATAATAATAATAATAATAGAAAGATATTCTTATTTTATTTATAGGCTAGCTTGACATAAAGAGTAGGAAATCTCTGTTTTCTAAGTTTCAATAATAAGAAAAGCAATTGAAGCAAACCAATTCCTTGTGTGACTATTGCCTTAAGAAATAAAGGCATGTGGCATTGGACGCTAGTGTTAAGGAAATAGTTATGATTGAGCCAAATGTACACTAATTAAGGGATTAAGAATCAAGTAATTGAGCAAATTGAGGGATTGAAGATTAAGAATTGATTGTGTGATTATGGAGTAAATTGTAGCATTATTTGTCTCATTTCCTATTTTGTCATATTAGCTCATGCTATAAATTAGAATGCTTTTCAATGAATAAAATATAACTCCGATTATCTTTTTCTATAGAATTCTTTATGGTATCAGAGTAGGTTAATCCAACTTTGGGTTATATCCCGGAGCTTCCACCTTCCGGCGAGCGCCCTTATGCCACTCATCCGGCCAAATACTTTCTTTTCCCTCTTTTTGGCCAACTTTTCTTTTTCGTATTTCAATTTTTTTTCCTTTTCAAAAATGCTACAAATTATGACTCCAACAAAGCAATTTCGATAGGAAATTCCCTACAAAACTTTCAATTGGATCAAATCAATTGTTGAACGAGTTAATGAGCTCTTATTTCCTATAGTGGCGCAATATAATTCCTAATCCATACGCAGCTAGGAGGAGTCATCTAGCAGTACATTTGCAACTTGTGATCATTTCAAGTACACAACTTGTGATACAGCTAGTGGTAGTATCGACTATGCTACTCAAGAATTCTATTTCATGAAAAATAGAGGTTTAAACGCTACTAAAGGCTAATAAGCGTTGGTAAGGAACATTGTGCCAATTATTGCAAATCAACTCGAGGTGAATGCACCATCCAAGTGTTGCATTCAGCCCTTCAACTTTCAGAATGTCAACTTTAGATCTTGAATTTCTGAAAAGTTATAAAGGGGCAGTTGAATATATTATTGATGGCTTCCTTGATTCATTTTAAGGAGTGTTTGGGCTACAAAATCAAACTATTGGGTAAATATAGGATTAAAGGCAAAAGTCAACTGGTTTTCATGGCTACTTACATCCATGAAGGAGGATATGCGAAGCCTTAATTCTACACAAAGCCCAAAACTTCTAGAATTGTTTGACAAGATTATATTGCAATTTGATGTTAATCGATCAAGACATGATCTTGTTGTCGTTCGACCAAGCAATGACATGTCATCAACATGCCATTGGAGATCAGCAATTGTTTTAGTTCAACCAGGAAATAAACTTGTTGCCCCGAAACAAAGCAAATGGTACACTGAAAAACAAATGCAGTCATTGTATCAAGAGGACTACAGCTACAAATTATGTAAGACAAGTTGGGTGTCCATATTCATTACCACTCCAACTTGAGGGGGAATTGTTAAGGAAATAGTTATGATTGAGCCAAATGTAACACTAATTAAGGGATTGAGGATCAAGTAATTGAGGCAAATTGAGGGATTGAAGATCAAGAATTGATTGAGTGATTATGAAGTAAATTGTAGCATCATTTGTCTCATTTCCTATTTTGTCATATTAGCTTGTACATTAATAAATTAGAATGTTTTTCAACGAATAAAATATAACTCCGATTATCTTTTTCTACAGAATTCTTCAGCGAGGTCATATCTCTCTTGCAATGAATTAGTAGCATGGTCATCTCAATTCCAGTCCTATGACATATAGGAATTTTCATTATAATGCTTGCCCTTTAGCTAAACAAAAGAGACTTCATTTACTTGCAATAATCATGTTGCTGCATGCCAATTAATGTTTTTGATTTACTGCATCTTGACGTTTGGGGATCCTTTCATAAACATACGCATGATGGTTATAGATATTTTTTAACCATTATTGTTGATTATTCATGGTTTCCTTGGGTTTAGTTCTTGAGAAACAAGTCTGATGCACAATGGTCTTTTTCCTGAGTTTTTTTGCAATGTTAAAGACTCAATATATGGAGCGGATGTCAAGGCTATGAAGAGTGACTGCCAAAGAGCTTAGCTTTTGCTCTCATCTTTAAGGATTTCATCATTATGAGTAATTAAATTGTAGAGTGTGTAAATATATTCCACGTCGTTCTTAGAATATGTTAGCGCATTCACTTGCATGCTTTGCCATTTCCTCTTCTCTTTCTAGATATTGGAAGGACTGTAATCCTTTATTTCTTTCACCATATATGGGTGATTGAATGAATAAAGCTATTCTCTATTTTTTTTAAAAAAAAAAAGGGGAAGGATTTTATTTAATAGACTATATATAAAAATACGACATTTCAGGTAAGTAGACCTTTCCTTCCTCTGGGCATTTTGACTCTCTTCGGTCTCGTAAATAGACAGGTAGAGTGGCTTAATGATTGCGAGTCAATGATTAGAATTTCTGAAAACTTGTTTTTAATATATTTATACTAATAATAATAATAATAAATTTTGAGTAAAATATTACGGCAGCTATGGCCCTTCGTACTACAGCAAGGATGAATTGTTCAAAGTCTATTATGAGGGGCAAAAGAAATTAATAAAAAATAGTTAATAAACGAAGAAAGCATACAATAATATAGTGGGTGATGTGGTTCTGGAGATTTCGTTGACCTTCACATTAAAATTTTCCGTCGACGCTAGCCAGTAAAACGTGGAAAATCATTTTCGAAGAATTTACTCAAATGCATGAAAACTTCGGCTCAACGTTGAAAAAGTCCACTTCCAATCATTGGTATGGGAAAAAAAAATTCCATTTTTATATAATTAGATAATAATTGACCACTACTAATATCATCTTGAATATGATAGTTAACAGATGAAATCTCAGTCATATCTGTTTCATATATTTCCCTGCTCTTGTATTCTGCTTTTGATCCCTATATAGATTTTAATTATTCTCTTGTTTTTATTTGTGTCTTACTTTTTCATGACAAATTATTATTATTTGAAATAATATTACTATGACAATTTTGATTTAGTCTTTTCTGTGTGACCAATTATGAGAGTTTTTCACAAATAAGTGAAACAATTTCCCCATTTAGTATCCACCAAACTAAAGTAAAAAACTCCACTTGTACATAAATTTTTTTACAGAGCTGTCATAATCAAGATAATTGATTTTTAAGTGAAGTGATGTGTGAAAAAAATTGTTTATACATGTGAGAGGCTAAACTTTTTTTCGGTCTACAAGGACAAATAATGCTGTTCGTTGAACGTGTGCTCTTCCGATCTTTTAACTAAGACTAATGCTACACTACATGTTAATTGAGAAACATAATGAATTGATACAGCATACATTTTGCAAAATCTTTGGGTTTAAAAGGACGAGCCGGTTTGGAAAATCTTGGCTCAACCTGAGTTTGGGTTAATTTGGTTTCGGTGTCGTCTACAAGCAATTCAGTGTAGAAATTTCGATAACATGAGGCTTGAATAAATTCTTTTCTTTTATTCTTTCTTTCAACTAGAAAAAAAATCCTACACAGGTTGTAGATGTTATAATTTGGATAATTATGATATATAGAAAGCTAAGAATACGGACAAAAAATATACTCGCTCCGTCCTACAAAGATATTCCCCTTTCATTTTCACATAGATTAAAAAATCATTTAATATTATTGAAAATGTACAATTTAACAATATATTTTCTAATATACCCGTTGATTTATTTAGTATTTCACTTTAATTGTTCTTTGTTGTTGATTACTATGCATCATAAATGAAGGTATATTAAAAAAAAGTAAAAAATTAATTTAGAAAAGGGGAATATAAGTTGGAATGGATAAAAAAGGAAAGGAGGAATATCTTTTTGAGATGGAGGGAATATTAGAGAGGGAAGAAAAATTCAATTCAGCACTTAGGAACTTTGTATTTCTTCATAATTGGTTTGCATAAATTTTAGAATAATTTCATGTCTTTTATAGGATTACCAATTAAAAGATGAGGATTACAAAGTCAACATTAAGGTTTTGTTTCTTTGGTTCCACTTGCTATAGAAAAATCATTATGAATGACAGCTTACTGTCCCATTAGCATTAGACTTTTGGGTTATGATTAATTAATGTTCAAAGACTTTTGAGTTATGATTAATAATCAGCTTGAAGGCGAAATATGTACTCAGTAGCCTTATTATATATACTGTGAATTCAAGAGATCTTAAAGCCACAACCAGCAGCTAGCCTGAATTTGTTTGCAAACTTATCTCATACTATCTACTGATAATGGCATTTTCTTACTCAAAGTTCTTTGGGTTAATTATGTTGATTAGCCAAATTATTAATCTTTTTATTCTTCAATCCCTCTTCCATTTTGGAGTCAGTGCAGAAACTGACACCATAACAAGAAACGTTGTCATAAAAGATCACAACTACATATCATCTAGTGGAAACATTTTCAAGTTGGGATTCTTTTCCCTCTATAATGCCACCAAGAATCGCTATTTAGGCATTTATTATGCCTTTTCTGAATCAACTGTGGTGTGGGTAGCCAACAGGGGTAGGCCGATTCCCGATTCTTCCGGTAGTGTAACAATTTCTGAGGACGGGAATATTGTCCTCATGAATGGTAAAGGAGAAATTTTTTGGTCGTCAAATGTTACAACCTCTTCCATTAATGCTAGTGCGCAGCTCTTGGATAGTGGAAATCTTGTTCTACATGAAAATTCAAGCGGGAACAGTATATGGGAGAGTTTCCTACATCCATTGAATGTTTTCCTACCAACTGCAAAAGTAATTGACAACATAAATACTGGTGAAAAAGTGGTAATCTCCTCCTGGAAAAGTCCAACTAATCCTGATGTCGGAAGTTTCACTAGTGGTCTCCAGGCCCTTCAAATTCCTCAAACTTTTATATGGAATGGGAGTCGTCCATACTGGCGAAGTGGATACTGGAACGGGAAACTTCCAACTGGGGTAAAAGAGGCGTATTCTTCGGTCTACATGTTGGGCTTTAACTTTGTAAATGATTCACCAGGAATTTTCAGTTATTTTATGTCAATGCCAGAGGGGAAACACTTTGTGAAATTTGACTTAAATTCAACTGGGTCCTTGATACATTCGATGTGGAACGCTCGGACACAAAAGTGGGATATTACGTGGATGGCTCCAGAAAACAAGTGTGATGTTTATGGGACTTGCGGCCCATTTGGGAGCTGTAACGCCCAAACTTCGCCTATCTGTTCTTGTCTTAAAGGGTTTGAACCAAAGGTTTCAAAGGAATGGGAAAAAGGGATTTGGAATGGCGGATGTGTCCGGAGGAAACCATTAGCTTGTCAGCAAAATAATATTACGGATAGCGAAAGTAAAAAAGATATATTCTTGAAGCTTCCGTTCATGAAATTGCCTGACTTTCTGGAGCGAGGGCCGTCTAGGCCAATAGAGGAATGCAGAAATCTTTGCTTGAAGAATTGTTCCTGCATAGCCTATGCACATGACATCTATCTTGGCTGCATGTTTTGGACCCAAGATTTGATAGATCTTCAGCAATTTTCTGGTGCTGGTGTAGATCTTTATATTCGACTTGAATCTTCAGAACTAGGTATATTTAACTTTCCATTTACCATCTAAAGAACTTCGTTTGCATCAATTAACGAACATTGATCGTATAACATTTGTTTCTTTCAGATGAAAAGAAACCCATAAAGCTTGTTAAAATTATAACTCCAATAGTTGTGTGTTCAACTACCATTGTCATTGGCATATTCATCTCTTGGAGGTGTTTACTGGCTATAGGTGGGCGAAAAGGTAATATAACATTGCTTTGGCTAATTGGCTACAAATGTAGCAGTTATACATTTGTCTATTAGTTAAAAATTTACTATTTTGGTTGTGAAATCAGGAGCCAGAAAAGTAAATTCAAAATTCTTTGACCTAGAGGCAAATGATCTCGATACAGTTAATCTTGAAGAGTTACCACTTTTCTCTTTCAAAACACTTGCAAATGCCACAAACCAATTCCACCAGGATAATATGCTTGGGATAGGTGGTTTTGGTCCAGTTTACAAGGTATTTTTTGGTGGCCATCATCATATAATAGTGTGTTCTATGGAATTCTCATGCAAAAACTTTTGTTATTTTTACTGCAGGGAAAATTGTCAAATGGGAAAGAAATTGCAATAAAAAGACTTTCAGCAACATCAGGACAAGGAACGGAAGAATTTGTGAATGAGATGACTGTGATCTCAAAACTCCAACACCGCAATCTTGTTAAATTACTTGGATGTTGTGTAGACAGTGAAGAGAAAATTCTTGTTTATGAATGCATGCAAAATAAAAGTTTGGACGTGATTCTCTTTGGTTAGCAAAGAAGTTACTTCTACCAATTGGTTTGCAGCTACTACAATTTTTTCTTATTATAATATATGTTTTTTCTTTGTGTAGATCCTTCAAATCCATCACAAAATATTCTTAATTGGAGGAAGCGTTTTAGTATCATTGAAGGCATTGGGCGAGGCCTCCTTTATCTTCATAGAGATTCCATATTAAAGATAATCCACAGAGATTTGAAACCGAGTAATGTATTACTAGATAAGGATTGGAATCCGAAGATTTCAGACTTTGGAATGGCAAGAATATTTGGAGGAGACAAAGATCAAGCCAACACTAGCCGGGTCGTTGGAACTTAGTACGCCAATGTTGATTGACAAGAAAATTATCACTATGCCTTTTATATTTGTTTAATTTATATGATTTGTCATGTTTTTGCAGTGGATACATGGCCCCTGAATATGCAATGGAAGGAAGATTTTCTGAAAAGTCTGATATCTATAGTTTCGGTGTTTTAACGTTAGAAATCTTGAGTGGGAAAAAGAACACTAACTTCTACAATCATGATTGGGCCTTAAGTCTTTTGGGATATGTAAGCCAACTAAATTCTTGTCTTTGGAACGTGGAGTTTCTATTTAATATTTAACAGGTTTTGTTACATTTTTATTTATCAGGCATGGAAATTATGGAATGAAGATAATATTTCGGCTTTCATTGATCAAACAATATTCAAATTAGAGTTCAAGGAAGAGATGATGAGATGCATTCACATTGCGCTACTGTGTGTACAAGAATTTCCTAAAGACAGGCCTGCAATTTCAATTGTTCTTGCAATGTTGAGTAGGGAGATTGTTGATTTGCCTTTGCCAGAGCAACCGGTTTTTGCTGAGAAATGGAACCGTTCTCAAATGGGAGTTTCCACCAATGATGTCACTCTTACAATGCTAGATGGACGATGATTTAGGACTTGTCCATAGCATGTTGATAAAATAATCAATCCCTGCTTATTTCAGGTTATGATATTAGAAAAACTATTATCATGTGTACCAATTGAGCGTTTGGCTAAATATATAAAAAAAAAAAAAAAAACAATTCAATAGGTTTGATGAGTCCCTGCATTTTTCATGCTTTATACAAGCTTTATTTAGTGTAAAGTGATATATCTAACTATTGATGAAACAGAAACATCATTCACTACAAAAATGCCTTGACGTTTTAATAATTTTACATCGTTCAAAAATTAAAGGGGAATCTTTAAAATAATGAGAAAGAGCGGACGCCTACATATAAGCAACACTAGACTTTCAATCTTAGTCACCCACTAATGTCCGGGCAGGTTGTTGCTTTTGGCAACATCAATGTTGGTTCACATCAGACGAAGAACCTATAATATTATTCACGAATCCTTGACTCAAACATATATGTCGAACCTCAAGATTCTTCTACTCACTAGACTTCTTCCAACATGACACAAATGTCATCAAATCTTCGATACACGCCTTTTAAGCATTTACCTTCTCCATTTTGTATGTTTGAAAAAAAAATTATATCCTTTGTCATTGGAATCTTTGCAATCAAATTTTCGACTTCATCATGGAGAGTTATTTGATGATTTCTCATTCGGATGTCATATCCCTTCTCCAAAAGTTTTTTAAAACTCAAGATATTTGATTTCGTAAATCTCACATAATGGACATTTGAATTGGTGCTCCCCATTCTCCCTAGAATTGGGGATGAATACATGATTTTGGACTTTAATTGAAATGCCATATTATTCATTTGGTACCTTAAGTTTTTGTGTAGTATAGAACTTTTAAACTTTTGTTGTTTTAAACCCAAAATTTCAAAGTTTACCATCTTATTTTTTTATCCCGTACTTTCATTTTACTATCTTTTAATTTTAATCTTCAGGTTTATTTATCTCCAAAATTTTAGCTATAATTATTTATTTATTTTTTTCTAGATGAGACACATAACTTAACGGAAGCTTAGTTGCCCCTCTAACTCAAACCCCAAAGGAATTTAAGATAGTCTTTTTATTTGATTTATTTTCAAAGTATGTGCACTAGATATAAAGGTTTTGATACAATTTCATGTTATGATTAAAGGATGTTCAATGTGATTTCATGGATGTTACATGGAGATTGATGCGCATATTGTAACTCGCCTTAAACGAAAGCCCAAATATATCTAAGCTTGCCTTAATTGGCAGTCTATAGATTTAGCTCGTATTAACTGGCAACCCACATATTTAAATTGCATATGTGTTATCTTCATAATGTGAATTACATGTTTATAGTGCGCTGGGTCTGTTGAGTGCTTCTTCAAAACACTTACTCTTTTCTCAAAAATTTTAGGTTAGGTTTGGTAGTGACACCACTAGTTGTGGTTATTGAATAATAATTGTCCTATGTCTGGAAGTATGATTTCTAGTTTTTGTGTTTAATTATTTCATAATTCATTGTCAAAAGTTTGAAGACTTTGATTATGTTAAATTTTCTCTATTGACGTTGTGACAGATATTGTGTATTTGATTTCCATTTCGTTTATTTATTGACTCAATGGTTTACCTGAGAAAAATTCCCCATTTATTTGTAATTTATTTTTGCTTATTTCAAAGTAAGAAATGTTATAAGTGATGGTTCAGGTAGTTCTTAGAACTTGGGTTGTTTCAAAAAGTAACTTAGAGCATCTCCAATGTGTGGGGGTGAAGGTGAAGGTGAAAAGGAGAGAGATTGTGAGAAGATAATTATTTAAAATGAATGAGTGGGTGGAAAGGGGTGTAGGGAAAAAAAAGCCGGAAAAGCGAAAAAGAGAATAAAGATAGATAGAAATTCAAAAATAATGATAAAATAGCAGTGGAGAAGGTGGACGTTGGGGTGTGTTTTTAGACCTTGAGGTTGACCTTGGGAGAGAAAAGTGAGGATAAATTGGCGTAAATGAGAGAAAAATGATTAAAAGAAAAATAAAAGAAAATAGGAAACATATAGGGTTCACTTTATTTTTTTGTGTGTGTATGACTTTTTGGAAAGACATCTCCCATTGGAGATGCTCTTAACCATTTAGTTCCAAAAAAAAAAAAAAAAAAATTGTGTCTGCATATGTGGTTGCTTGCTTCAGTATCTTACTGTTTTCTTATCTTGTCTTGTAATGTTCCTTCTACTCTCTATCTTTGCATTCAACATAATTAGACATCCACATCTTATCCACGTTCTTACTCCAACGATTCTCATGCATAGTGGCCAAATTTGTGATAATTGAAACATTCAATTTGAGATTTGTGAAATCTCCCACCATCATTTCTTCTTCCTCTTCCTCTCTGAGAATTTTGTCTCCTATTCTTCTCGTAATTGTTGGAAATTTTTTACACTATTGGCCACATATATTAAAATATTTTTTATCTCATCCACGGCGCCTTACACATCCTCTACCGATGTAGCTACTTTCATTCTTTTCTCAACTATCTATCAAGGATCCCTCTCTTTGGCACAAGAAGTTTCGGATATCTGTAAGTTTTTTCAGCAGAGGGGAGTCATCTCTTCTTGGAGACCATTGCCAAATCAATGTGGAACGAAGATATGTATGGTGCACCCACTGTACCCAAAGGGTATCCTTTTTATTATGATTTATTGAAACGACTGCACCTGCAACATTAATCCCCTAAATCCTTAGTGTATTACCGGCTTCAAATTAAAACTCCGGTATTCTTGACCATATTCGTTCACATCAAAATCTGTGATATATATCCCTAGTAAAATATTTGTTCACATCAAAATCTGTGATATATATCTCTAGTAACAGAAATAGTGTCATCATGACGAGACGATACATCTTCCAAGTTTTAATCACCAATGATCATAAGGAGTTGATTGAAACGAGTACAGTTGATTGAAACGAGTACACCCTTCTATCGCATTTGCTAACAAAGATCAAGTATAGTCCTATTCATCAACTTGTCACCATCGGCGAATTAATGGATCACACTAGCTCGAGGTTTATCACTCACTTCTTTGTTTTGGGAACTTGACTCACCCGTCGACCCAATGTAATATGTGGCTTAACTTCTCTTCTCAAGGTAACACAATCATTTGTGCAATGACCATGATCTTTATGGAATTCACATATTATTAAGCCCCGCCGCTCTCGAGTGTTACGATCAAATTTAATTTTTGAGGGCCGAACCTCGCTTCACCTTCGAGTAATTTCTTTAGCTATTCCAACATTTTGGCTAAAGATACTTTCAAGTAATGATCCCAAATGAGAGTTTAGATGCGGCAAACATTAGTTTTTTAATTTATTTAAGGCTAAATTATAGTGAAGGTGCCCAAATTTTGCATCCATTTGCATTTTCATCGCCAGCCTTTAAATCCGGATCAGGAGACCCCCAAGCCTCGAAAAATTGGTACATTCATTTTTTTAGGGAATTGGTACCATTCATTTGAGGATGATCTTCATCATTAACCGTTAGCACTTAGGATCCATTTGGCAACTAATTAAATGTTAATCATATCTTAATTGAAATTAAATGTCAATTTATGTTGTAGTGGTTGGATATTCACGTTCTAGGAATGAGGTACTCGTCCCCTCCCCTATATCCACTTATATAAAAAAAAATGTCAAATCCATAGTATATAGAAATTACATGTGTAAATAATGACAAAAAATCATGTGAAGGTTTGGGGTACTACACAAATTTCCAAATGTTTATCCAAATATTTGGTAGTACTACACAAATTTCCAGAAAATGATTGTAGCTCACCTTACTTATCAAAATAACTTTGCCAAGTACGCTATATTTTTTGCATAAAGTGCCAACCTTATCAGAATGTTTGAAATTACAAGCAGAATGATAGGTAGCTCAATGAATCCTTTACAATTACCTGATACATTAGATAGAATCTATGCTGAAATTAGCAGACAACAAATAGAATCCAGAACCTGACAATTGATGGATGCGCATTTGGATCGTGGATGTCATAGCCCTTAATGTAGAAGTAGGGAATTTGAGAGATGATGGGCCAGTAATCTCTTCTGGTATTCAAAAGCTGTTGCTTAAGAAGAGGGCAGTCATAGATACTAAGACTCGAAAGCTTATCAAGATGGTCTTCCATTGGCAATGCTAAGACTCGAAAGCTTATCACGATGGTCTTCCATTGGCAATGCCTAGAGCTTTGGACAGATGTAAATTTCCAGATGTCTAAGACAGGGAAGGTTTTGGAGGCCTGTTGGTGGGGCTTCTATACTTGGCAGGTCTTTCAAGTACAGTGTGGTAAGACATGGAGGAAGAAATTAGTGTTGATCATCAAACTCGTCATCAAAGTCATCTTCATCATTATATTCACCTTCAAATCGGAATAAAAGAAGAGAGGTAAACTTGGGGCAGCTTCCACATTCTGAGGGATTTGAGTTTCCCGCATTTATAATTGAAAGCTCGGTTAGATTCGGTGGAGTGTTCCCTTGTGGAAAGGGGTCTATGAGCAAAGGACAATCGTACACATATAGGTATTGAAGAGACGAGTAAATCGATCCTATGAGTTAGCAAATTGAGATGTTGGCAATAATTTATACGAAGAGGTTCCAAATTGGGAGTACTTAAGCTTCCGTCTGGAAATGAGTACTCTAGACCATCACAATTTATAAGTTTTATCTCCGTGATATTTGAGTAACTGTGAAAGGACCCCAATAAATTTGTCAAACTCAAATTCACCAACCTCCGATATACGTACTTTCAAGAGAGGTACTGCAATCCTGTAGTATTGTTATTTCAACAAAGGACACCCTTCAATAGGCAATGTCTGTAGAGAAGATATGCTCCTCGGCAACAACTCCAAAGCTCCACATTTCACTATACAAGGTTTATTAGATTTGGAAGAAAGAAGAGCTGAGGACATCGGTCAACAGTTAATGCTCGCAGATTGACCAGATTTTCTTAATATCATCACTTGCCCTTAGAGTCACAAGATTCTCACAGTCACAAACTTCAAAATGTTCAATTGCGTAAGGAAAATGCACAAATACTTCGGACATGGAACCTAATCCAAAAATTTTCTTCAGTTCTAATCGTCTCAAACGTCTTAAATTGTTCATGTGATTCGGCATCATCTTATCACATTCTTTAACCAGCAGTTCAGAAAGGGATGGCAGAGAGAGAATTGGAAGCTCAACCAATTTTGGACATCCTTCTAAGACCAATTTACTTAGCTGAGGAAGTTCTGCTTCATTTGCTAATCCAAGCCATTCCTCCCAATGTGGCATGCTCTCAAGAACCAAACTATCAAGTGATGAAAAAGATAATTCTCCCTGGCATCTGCTTCCATAAAACTCTGCACCAATCACTTTAACTCGATCCATGCCACAAATTTTAGCAAAGGTAGCTGACCTAATGATGGCAAACTTGTGCAGTTTCTACAACCATAAAAGCTTATCTTTTCTAGCTTCCAGAATGTTGGATCTCCAATCCAATAGGGGAATTTAGCACCCTTTTAAAAGTTAATTTTGAGACTTGATAAGTTTTCGTAGGGCTTTAATGCATTCAGCACCTCAATCTCCTTATTTCCACGTCTAGAATCACTGAAACTCGTCACACTATGACAACTTTATTTTATCAAGTTTTGGCTTATACATTAGCTTGGCATCAATTGCTTCTTGAACATTCCCCACATTTTGCAGCTCCTGAATAGAAATTTTGCCTTGTAGAAGTGGTAAATTCCCTAAGATTTTTAACCTCATGCCATTAATTCTACTCACAATTATCTTAGACAATGTTTGAAAACTGGTTAGTCGATCCATTCCTGGAGGCATCTCTTGTAATGTACGAGTATGAGCAATGTCTAGATGGCAAAGATTGACAAGGTTTTCAATGCTCACTGGTAGTTTGGCAAGTTTGGAACAATTTCTTAGAATCAAAATTTTTAAGTTGATAAGGTTGCTAATAGATTCAGGCAACAACTTCAGAAAAGTATTAGATAAATCTAAATGTCTCAAACGTTTCAAATCCCAACAGAGTGTGGCAACTCATATATTTAATAACTGCTCAAAGATAGCACTCTAAGGAGATGCAAATAGGGCCATAGTTCAGGCAAAATTCCCACAGCTGAGAAGCTTGTGAGAAATCCCCAAAAAATGGGTAGTAATAAAAAGGTTCTTAAGTTTTGAACTTTGTTGAGAAAATTAAATCTATAGGAATCTTTACATAGGCAATGCGATTGAAAGATAAGTGGCGGACCTTTTCAGGAATCTTGAGGGGAAGATTTTCCTTCTCCATTCTCAAACACTTATCACCAGCAACAGATGTAGCTAGATCATGAATTAGGTCATGCATCACGAAACATGAAGTATTGGCACTCGATTGTTGGAAAAATGATCTGGCCAATGGTTCATCACAGTGCTGACTACCCAAATTTTTTGATTCTTGCAAGAAACTCTCTGCCACCATAGGAATACCAACTCAGACCTGTCAAACCCATAATCCTTGGGAAATATAGCACAGTAAGCAAAGCATCTTTTGAGCTCTGGAAGAAGATATTGAAAACTGAGCTTCAAAGAAGGAAGAATTCTGCTCTTTTTTTCTGATGTCCAAATCTCACTCTTTAGCATTTCATCCTAGTCTTTAGCACTATCAGCAGTGCGTAGAAGCACAAGGACAGCCTTAACTGCTACTGCTAAGTTTTGACATCTTCTTACTATAGACTTGCCAATTTCCTTAAATTTGGGTATCCATCTAAAGTTTTGATTCCAAGTGCATGTCGGGCTAATAATGACAAAGCATCGTCATTGGATAACTCAGCAAGATGATATGCTAAAAGCTGAGATGTGATTCTAGCCACCCTATCATTTCAAGTTGTAATGATGATTTTGCTTCCAGGTTTCCCAGCAAGGAAAGGACGATGCAGGATATCCCAATCTGCATAGTCTTCATTCCAAAAATCATCTAAAACTACCAGAAATCTCTTATTAGAACGAGTTTCTTTTAGTTTGACATGAACCATGTTAAAATCATCATATTCACACATTTTGGATGAAACTGCATAAAGGATGATCTTCGTTGCCCCGGAAAGCATCAAATTCATCTGAAACATAAGCCCATGCCTTGTGTTCAAAGGCAACTTTAACTCTTTCATCATTGTAAAGAAGCTAGACAAGTGTAGTTTTGCCAACACCTCTCATTCCAACAATTGGAATTACTGATATTGGGCAATCATTTGATTCAACCCCCACTAGCAAGTTGAGTATATCCTCTTTCTGCTTTTGTCTACCATATACTTCAGATTCTTCCACAACTAAAGTCGGTTGCAACCTTTCTATGGTTTTCTCGGCCTTTCTCCCCACATTCATCACCAAACTGAGCATACTAACCTGTTCTAGGAGATCTTTCAATTGCCCATTTAACTCTTCAAACTCGGCATCAATCTATCTTTCAGAAATAAAATCACCAACGGAAATATTAGTAGAGAAGTCAGAGAAAAAGTTCTGAAGCTGGCTGGTGCTTTCATCAGGGTTCACTAATTTGGGCTACAGAGCTTCAGTGTTCAAACTATCCACCAAGTCATCAAGATCATAAACCAAATCCTACAGATCAATCAGCCACTCCTTCACAGCTCCATTTTATATTTGCTTGTTTTATGCATCATTAAGCAAAGCTTCAATCATCAACAAATTTCTACGCCATTTTTTCAATTGGATATTTATTCTAGTGGGCTGCAGAAATTTTAGCAGCTCACTAGAGGCAAACTTCTCAAGTAGAAGAGTGAGAAATGCACAAAGAACTACTTCCGCAATGGCCATTGTTAAGTTTTTGATCAAAAATGAAGGGAATTATTGAACCCAAAAGGGTTTCAAAAGGATAAGTTAGTGACAAACAGCTAAAGAATAGCTAATTGAAGAAGGGTGATTCGTTAAAAGTTATTGAAGGTTGACAATGACCGGCCAAAAATCAAATCGACCATACATTGGGGGGGGGGGGGAAGAAGAAGCATAAAAATACACCGGACTTCAATGTATTTAACACGATGCTAGATGGGAATTGTGCATTGCATGATGTTTGTTAGAATTGTAAATGAGATTAATAAATAAAATGAGTTTTATAATAATAATTATATGTGTTAAAGTAATTTAAAATGTTTCGTTAAAAGTAGGCACATTAGTTGGAAGGTGAACTTAACTGAAATTATTATTACTAGTTAAACCACCCGTGTAATGTACGGGTAGAAAAATTTATTGAACTATATTATTAGATAGTTAAACAATAAATCTATAATATTGTCCCTATTTAGAAAATATAAAAACACAAGTATATATTAATTGAATCAATAAGATCAAATGACTTAGTAATCGTGAATTCAAGATCGTTTAAAAGGTAATATACATTCTTACATATAATCCTTTGTACATATATGCAAAAATGGGAAAAATATATTACCACAATTCAATACATCGAAAAACATAAGTTTAACCCTTCAAAAAAAAAAACATAATTTAAACAATAAATGTACAATGTTATCAAATTTAAATTTGTCATCTCTATAATAAAAGTTGGCCATAAAATGCAAGAGATTCCAACGCGAATAATAGATCATGAAAGATAAAACATGAGTCGAACAACATATTATAAATATCGATAATATTTGTTGCAAATGTTTGTACGTATAGTTTTTGGAAAGATGAAATTTGATGAGAATTCAAATAGAAAAATGTGCTATAATTTACATTCAACTTACATTATCAACCTAATGCATAGCATTTTCCACAAAATCTAAATTTTCAAATATCATACGGTTCAATTGAAGCGAGATCAGATATAAAGATGTTTATGAAAAGAAGCGACATTTCCCTCATAATAAGGGAAAAATCTTCAAATCTAACTAATTTAGAAATTTGGAGGGAGGGGCAAAAAAAATAATATTGGATATGCATCACATTTTAATTAATATGAAAATAGAAGGAATCTTAACAGCAAAAATGATAATGGGGCAAGTTTTGGTTGGATATGTCTCCATGTACCCTGACCCGTTTGTCATAACCCCACTCATAGATGCCCCGTACATGTTTCAAACGGCTATAGGGTAGAGTGGTCCCCGTCGACTAGGTAAAAAATACATATTATCCGCCTCATTTTAAAAAAGTCTAATAAGACAAGAAAATTCAAAATAAAATTGTTAAATCCATTAAAAAAATCAAGTAATATTAAACTCACCAACACATAAGGCGGAGATAGAGAACTAATGAATTAAGAGGGATTAGAGTTTATTTAGAAATTGACTTTTCAGAATTGATATTTTAATTTATTAGTGAAAAAGATTAACAAACAAAACAAATAGGTGAAGTGGTTAAGGTTTAGTTTTTAAACCCGATTGAATTATTAAACTAATAACTAATAGAACTTATAAATTGAATTCAAGTAGAAAATTTAATATTTGTTACTTTTTAATTTACTAAAAGAAAATGATCTCGAATTGAAATTAATAATCTATGATCAAATAAATTAACCTATAAATTCGTAAATTATATAGCATAACTGTATTTCAAAATAATCTAGAACCAATCATTAGTTAAATAATAATCTTATAAAATAGTTTAACAAATATACATATATATTACTGTCACACGTCCTACCATATTCCGCGATGTCCTGAATTTTGTTTATAACAAATGGTTGGTTCTAGATTAAAGCTTCTATAAATATTATTATTTAACTCTAATAATAACTAATTTAAAAATATAAGAATGTTGAGAAAAGTAAATACACAATATAAATTAGAATATTTACTCTAAATAATAATTGGGAAAATTTTACGAATGATATATTTATAATTTACAAGTCTTACTCGTTAACTTGTATTATTATTCACATTAAGATATTTAATTTGGCATTATAATATAATATCATAATCATGAAAATAATAAAAATAAACGAAACTTGTAAAATAAGAAACAAACAAACAAGGCTTAAAACACCGAGAAAAAAATAAAATAAAAAAAAGAAAAAAAGGAAAAGAAAAAAGAAAAAGCCTATAAAAGTATGAATAGTGATAAAAAAAGTGGATCTTTTAATTATGTAGGTAGAGATTCAAAAGGATAAATGAATAAATAAGAAAAGGATTCTTTCTTTTGAATAGAATGTATAATACCTACCTACTCTGATTGAATATTAACGATAATGGGTCAGTCGTTGATTCACGCGGCAACAGTCATTAACCAGAAAAATAGAAAATTCCAACGTAGCTTCCGACATCCGACTTCACTTCTCTGTAATTTCAGTTTACATACGCGGTGTCACGGTGAAGAATCCAACTTCAGGTCAAGGGTAATGGGAAAGAAAACGATTGAAAAAATGATAGGCTATCTCCAAAATACAGTTTTTCATCTCCAACTCTATTTCACTGTTTTTCAACTCTAAAATACAGTTTTTCATACCCTACTTCATCAAACTTCTCCAATCTATAAACTTTAAAAAATACCTAACATATTTTCCACTTCATTTTTCTATACTTTCTAGTATTCAATAACGCAATCCATAACATTAAATGGGACTAGTCACATTTATGTGCAAGATGTTCCGTGTACCATACCTAGGGTTTTTTTTTTTAAGTATATAATCTGAAAAGAAAGAATAAATACATAAATATTAAATTCAAATAACAATGATACAGTTTTATCTTATCTTTTATATATATATATATATATATATTAAAGTAAGATAGTGGTCATATGTAAATCTTTCCACCAAAACTACTATCCTACTTATATAT
The DNA here is from genome assembly GCA_963692815.1 of Nyctanthes arbor-tristis. Taxonomy (NCBI): domain Eukaryota; kingdom Viridiplantae; phylum Streptophyta; class Magnoliopsida; order Lamiales; family Oleaceae; genus Nyctanthes; species Nyctanthes arbor-tristis. Next base: position 20,188 of record CAVNYN010241673.1, on the reverse strand, counting down.
CTATTTTTTTCTTTATTTTATTTTAATAATAATATATACATATATAATATACATTAGTAGTATTAAATTAGGTTACTAGTCAAGTGGTTAGTTAACAACTTAATTAAAAATTAGCTACATTAGTGGTGTTAAGAAAGCTATTAAAAGAATCATTTTTTATCAGTAATTAACTTTAACAATAATTTTAACATTGTGCATTTGTGCTAAAATTTAATACTTTTGAAAAATTCTTTTTTTAATTTATTTACTTAATAAAGTTTAACAAATAACTTTTGTCAATAGTGGAGTCTACTTGGGCTTAAGTGGATTTTGATTTTTAATTATTTTGTTTAGCACATCTAATAAGACACTTAATAGTTAAATTTAATTTACTTATGTGGTATTTTACAACTTAAAGTATACCTTGGGTTAAATTATTAAGGCTACTAAATGTAAAAGTCAAAACTAAAAAAAGGAGATTGTAAGTCAATCTACTATATTATATGTAAAACCTACTTGTATGTTGAAAAGTTGCAAAAATTTTCTGTTACTTTGTCTGGAGAAATGCATCAACACGCAGTATCATAATTAAAAGTGGGAGCTCCATTGTAGCTAACTAACTACTGGTAAATAGACGGATGTCAATGAGAAGGTTTCGAGATGGATCAGCCATGACGGCTGTGCAACCCACTAAATGCGGATAACTTTCCATCACAGAAATCTCTCAAGAAAATAACGTAATTAAGTGGGAAAATCTAACAATATAAGGAAACCATACGAATATGCAATAAGGTGATAATCTTTACTTGCCTAGGAATTAAAGGTGTCCTCAACATGAAATTTGATATATTTTAAAAGTCTATACAATTTCAGGTGTATTTCACAAAAATCAGGTGTTCGCATTTTAGAATTCTATGAATTCTATGAGATTTCTATCCTAAATTTCTTACAAATTTTCGTGAATTTCATTAAATTGTGGATTTCTATAGAATTCCATGAATTCTAGGCTTAAAAATAGAATTACTATTTATCTAAATTGGAGACTGACCTCCAGTCTAGTTGTCATCTCCTTATTGGTCATTGAATAAATTAGAAGTCCATGTATTATGCATATCAACTTTATCCTCTAATGTAGTAATACCAACTAGATTGGAGACCGGTCTCCAATCTAGATAAATAGCATAACACTTAAAAATATAGTTACATAATTCTTACCAAAATCCAGCATCTTACCATTAGATTTCATAATTTTTTTTAAACTTAGGTAAATAATAAAATTTTATAATTATAAATTATCAAAACTAATTTTTTCTTATCACTCTAATTTTTAAAGAATTATTCACATTCACAAATTTGTGTAAAATAAATTGTCAGTATCCAAAGTAATATATTCTCACAATAACGCATACTTTTCCTTCGTTGTTTTAGTTTTTGAAAAACCAAATTATAATCAATCTATATAAAAGAAATTACTCGTGAACGAGATGAGATATTATTATAATTAATATGATATTAAAATTCAAAATAATTTTGTAATTTTTAATTGAAACCCAAATGAGCAAAAAAATATTTTCCTTCGTCACACAATTTTTTACAATCACATCAGATTTAACTTGTGATTGTCATAGTGTTAACAAATTACAATATAATTTCATAATATATTCGTGTAGAAAGTATAATGAGATTTTATTATATTTGTCCATTTTATTTTAAAAAATTATGGATTTTTTCTTTATTTTATTTTAATGAAAGACAATGTTAACAAGTTATATTTTTTAATGAGATAGTTTGAATATTTTTATTTCTTCTTCTTCTGTTTTTTTTAATCATTGAGCAAGAAGTTATATAACTTTTTATTTCAAATTCACATCCAACTTACGCAAAAATAAAATAAGATAAAAGAAAATATTTTTAAATATTTAAATTCAGAGATAATCCCATAAAAAAAAATTAGAGATAATAACATGATACTAGTAATAATTTTTTAAATACTTTTAAAATTAATTACCTAAATTCTCCAGGAAAAGAAAAAGATTGCCTAAACAAAAGATAAACTCAGATTATATAATATATTTATTCCTATTGGTTAGTATTTGTATAACTTTCTTGCATACTAAAATTTATTTACCTTATGGATTTTGTAATAAAAAATCAATCGAGAGAATATTTGAAATGATATGAAATTGTATTAATCAAATTTCACGATGGGACACCCCCTTTAAAGCCTACAAATTTCGTGGTAGAAAATAAAAATCCAGAGAAATTTATGGTATAGAATTCCATAAAATATGACGAATAGTGATTATATCTTCACCAAATCTTTACCAATCATATCATAATATTAAATTTTAGGATAATTATATTGTCACTATAATAACTATTTCTCACACCAAAAATTTTTTATTTACTTATATATACTTCCTTAAAATTACACTGGTAACCTTATTTTAGTATTCTTAAAACAATTTTTTTCCTTCTTCCACCACAATTTATTATGATTTAATCATTTTATTTTTATTTCATTATTTTATTTTCCTTTACTTATTATCCGCTTCCTCCCAATTCATTGGTCAGCAAATTGCATCGAAAAAGAATAGGGGTTCCTCAATCCTTTTTTCCATCTCCTATCACAATTTTTTTAATATAATAATATATATTGCCAATTCTTAGAGATTTTGTACCCTAATAGGATCTAAACAAAAACCAAAATTGTGATGACAAAAATTGAAAGCAAGTAGAGAGAAAATGACTTTTAATTTAATTCTTGGAAAAATGAGTTTGAATATAATTTAGGAGTGATGGCTTCTCTGAATATTTTATCATAGACTTTTGTAACAAGTCAGAAAAAACCAAAAGTGGACGGAGTACGTGTGACATTTAAATTTCTAGTTCTAAAGAACTTGAATTGATGGAGATGGTTGCGGTGGGTAGAATGCTTGAATCTTCGATGGTGTTGTCTCGAATTGAATACTGTGGAAAGATTAAACACGATGTGGTGGGAGTAGGGCTGGGCGTCTGATCCGGAAAACCACGAAACCCGACTTAACCGACTCGAAATGGGTCAGGTCGGCTATTGTAGCAACCTGGTCGGTCACGGGTGAGAGAGTGAGGAACCCGACTGGGTCGAGTTGGGTTCCGGCTTGAGCCGGTGCAAGATGGGTCAAACCGCTTAACCCGACTAGATAAAAACCGAGTTAGGTTAACCGAGTAACTCGAAATATATATATATATATATATTTTAACAAAATTGTTTTTTCTTTTTTTCTTTTTGAAGCTTGAAGGTCACGATTTCTTTGCTAATTTTTCCATTTGACAATTTCACTACCCCAATTTCACACAAAAGCTCACACTCAAAAGTTCAAAACACTCTCTCAAGTCTCAAGAACCCCAGATATCATAATGCACAAATTCAATTCCTCCACCCTACACTGCTACCGGCGTGCTTCCATCGCCCTCCACGCTCGCCAGCCGTTGCTAACTGCTGAGCGCCACTGTCATCGCCCTCCATGTCGCACATCTAAGTGCCGCCGTCATCGTCCTCTCGGTCGGGCTGCTGCTGTCGCCCTCCTCGTTACGATGCTGTCGTTGTTCCGGCCATCCTCCTTGTCATACTGCTGATTGCTTTTTCTCCTCTTCGATTTTGTCTTTGAATTTTTTCTCTATGGAATGTGTCAAAACAAATTCAGAAGTAAGAAACCAGAAAATTTGGGTCAAATGATGGGCTGAAATATTTTCTTGCAGCAAATGGGCCGATTTCACGAATTTGGGCCTTTATTCATTTTTTAAAAAAACTAATTGGGCTTTATTGTTTTTTAGGCCAGCTCTGATCAAGCCAAAACGACCAACCCGAGTGAACCCGACTCAACCCATGTTGACTCGGGTTGACTCAGGTTTTGGAACCAAGCCAGGTCGGCTCGGTTCCCAAATCCTCAACCGGACTCAGTGTCGGGTCGGGTTGGGCCGAAACCTGACTTTACCCTTCTGACGCCCAGCCCTAGGTGGGAGAATAGAAAATTAAGATGAAATTTTAATTGTTTTAAACTTTTGAAAGATAGGTTTTATGGTAAATTTATTGTGGTGTATTAATCAAAATGATAAGTTGTTTGTAGTAAACGTATAATGTGGTGCAGAAAATAATTTTCGTAGTAGTAATATGATTATCCTAAATTTTATTCTTGTTTACTGAAAGAGTCAAAAATTAAATGACTTAAATAACCTTTTTATATATACTTAGATTTTTTAGATACACCACAAAATAAACAAGGTCTAATTTGAGTTTTTATCTTCACCGGTTCCCCCCTCCCCCGGCACCCAAAAGAAATGCTTTATCTCCACCATGATTAAGAATCATAATTTATTTCATAATTATTGCACCAAAATTGAAAATCGAAAAGGGGGAAAAGCATTTCTTGCCTTGAGAAATCTATAGAATACTAGAATAATATACAAACATTATTAAAATTGAATGGGAAAGTGATTCCATTTTCATATTCATGCTGCCAACGTCAGATAAACTTCTTATATTTATATTTGTAATTAAAAAAATTATGGGGGAATCCTCACAAAGAGGAAAGCCTTGTGCAATCAAAATCATTAGATCGGTTGAAGCACGTAGCTACATAGTTTGAGTTTCATGGTATTTCGGCACTCCTTTGATTTTTTTCTGTTCTTTTTTTTTTTTTTGGCCATTCTTTTTTTTTTATTTTTTATTTTTTTTTCAAGAAGGTCATTCCAACACTGAAGATTGCAGGAAGAGAAGAGAGCAAAATCTGGAATTTTTTATTTTTTAAATGTCATTCTATGTTGAAGATATTGGGGTGGTTCGAATTGTAGTATAATAAATAGATACTTATATTTCGGGTGAGAGGTCCTGAGTTCAAACAACACTTGTCCCTCCCCTCTATACCCTTTGTATTAAAAAAAAAATGGATATTTGGAGAGGGAAGGTATCAAATTGCGGAAGATGACGGGGAATGTGGCGTAATTTTTTTTTTTTTTAATTTTACTCATAAAACGTGGGGTAGTATTGGTAAGCTAAATGTGGTATATGTGTAAAAAATGCATTTTAATGGTGGCGTATATAAATCATGGTGTGATTAGAAAAAAAATAGTTGTGTAAATATAACTACCCCATGATGGATGGTGTGGAATTCTATTATTGTCCACGAATTCTATAAGAATCTATACAACTAAAGAAATTCCATCAAATTTCATGTTGAGAACACCACTTAAAATTGCACAACCTAGATAAGATAATATAAGTATAATTTACACACAAGTTACAGCTTTTATTTTTTTCGGCCATAAGAAATTTAGAGTAACAGTAAGCACAATATTCTTCAGTCTCGTTCTCTCACCATAGGTCTATCGGGATTATCCCGCCAGTTGCACATAAAGTGGGAGATTACTAGACAAATCATATGAGGTTATCTCACAGTGGGTCAACTCACATAGAGATTGTCCAATAATCTCATAACAAATGTGCATCTAGCGAGATAATCCCGCCAAATGTATGGCGGGAAATCATTTTTGAAATAATTTTTGCAATATTCCTATATGGACCGAAACTTTTACAGGTTACACATATCAAAGGGTAACACTGTCAGCCTGAGTCCTAAAATATCAATTCCCGTTGATGAAGCAATGTTATTATCAGTCTTTTATTTTGTGTCTTCGTTCGGGTTATCATAGTTGTTATTAAACTATATTTTTAGATCGTTCTTCCAATTGTATACGATAACAATTAGTATTTGCTTATTATTAGTCATATACATTTGTTATTATATACTATTTGGTATTGTACAATCCACATTTTACTTGTGTAGGTTATATTTTTTATATCCATTGTAGGACATCAAACTCCTATCACACTACTTTTGAGTTATGTTATTTTCACTAGATCATGCACGGGTGAAAAATCTAGTTTCTTAATTAAACCACATGCAAATATAATTTTTGATACAAGGACTAAAAATTAGAATTAGCCAGCACATTAATTTGTACTAACATATTCTCTTGATGCCAGTTCTAACAGGCCTTTGGAAATCTCATGGGTGGAAATTTCTCTGGAAATAAAGTATAGCTTAAAGATTCGCAATTTATAAGGTGGTTTTTTTCCATATAATAGCCTGCGGGTGTTTGATAGTGGCGTAACCAGCCAATATTGCGTGGTTGGGTCGTGAAATGCATGACTCAGCTATTTATATAATTTTTCTAAGGGAAAGATTTGGAATAGTCGATAGGGTAGTGAAACAGCAGCTGTGACACAAGCCTTTTTGGGTATGAAACTTATTGGCTAGCCGAGGATGTATACCATGATAAGATCAATGATTTTCTACAAACTTGGGAGATTCAGCATCCAGAAATGGTGAGACTAGCTTCTATTATGTCAAAGTTGAAGTCTTATGCAGTGAATTTATCAAACTAGAACTGCGGGCAGTTTGGGAATTGGAGACGCAAGTTGACCGAATTGCAGAAGAGGCGAGATAGGCTATTGAGGGGGGACTATGCAAGTGGTTATGGTGAGGAGTTGGCGGAGGTGGGCGCGAAATTGAGTGGCTGCAGCATCAGAAGGAAAGCTATTGGAGAAATTGGTCTAGGGTAGCGTAGCTTAAAGAAGGTCATCGCAACACAGCTTTTTTCCACTCTCGAGCTTCATGGAGGAAGAAGAAGAATACCATATAGAAGTTGCGAGACGCTGGGGCAACTGGATTGAGGGAAAAGAGGCCATTGTGGATCATATTCAGCAGTATTATACAGAACTCTTCACTAGTACCAATCCATTGGAGGTTGATTTTGATATGGGAGTGCGTGGGATAAATAGATGGCTGAATAAGGAAGAGATCCAACGAATGGAAGAGCCATTTACTGAATGAGATATTACAGAGGCACTCTTCAGCATGGGACCAAATAAAATGCCCAGAGCTGATAGGTTCCATGCTATCTTTTACCAGACTTACCGGACTCACTGGGATGCGTTAAAAGGTCCGATCTTATCTATTTGTCTGAAAATTCTTAATGATGGTTGTAGTGTACGGGCTTTCAATTATACTACTATTGTTTTGATCCCCAAAACGAAGTGCCCTGAATCTTTGCGCGATTATAGACCCATCTCTTTATGTAATGTTCTATAGAAAATAATGTCAAAGTGTATAGCTAACAGGATGAAGAGTATTCTTTCTTCTCTGGTATCATATAACCAGAACGTTTTTGTTCCTGGATGATTGATCTCGGACAATGCAATTATGGATTTCGAGATTTTACATTCACTCCACAGAAAAAACAATGGGAGGAAAGGCTTCTTCACTTTAAAGCTAGATATGAGTAAAGCTTACGACAGAGTGAAGTGGGGGTTTGTGCAAAAAGTGATGGAGAAGATGAGGTTCCATAGAAAGCTGGTGGATTGTGTTATGAATTGTATTTCCACGCCATCCTTCAACTTTACCATTAACGGTGAGTATCGGGGTACATTGGAACCGAGTAGGAGATTGCGTCAGGGCTGCCCGTTGTCACCATTTTTGTTTATTCTCTGTGCGGAAGCTTTCACATCTCTGCTAGTTGAAGCTGAAGCGAGGGAGGAGCTTTGTGGGATGTGGTGCTCTACGACTTGTCCTCATGTGAGTCATCTTCTGTTTACTAATGACTCTATTCTTTTTGCACGGGCTACAGCAGATGAAGCCTTTTCGGTAATGGGGATTTTGGATAGATATGAACAGGCGTCAGGTCAGCAAGTGAACATACAAAAGACGTCCATTACTTTCTCTCCAAATGTGTTACCAGAGACACGGCAGGCAGTGGGTGAGATGATGGGAGTGGATATTTTTGAGACAGCATGATAGAATCGGGGCTTGTTCTCCTATGCAGGGCAGAAGATCATGCTCAAAGTGGTATTACAAGCTATGCCCTCATATGTTATGAGTTTGTTTCGGTTACCTCAGAATTTGAGTAGCGAGATATGCAGTTTGTTTCTTAAGTTTTGCTGGGATGAACAGAATAACAAAAAAAAAAAGACGGCTTGGGTAAGATAGGACACATTATGTACAGCTAAGGCATTGGGACATCTTGGATTTCGTGACCTTTAGGACTTTAACCAAGGCCTGTTAGCAAAGCAAATTTGGAGGATCATTCAGGATCTTGAGTCAATGGTAGCAAAACTTCTAAAAGACAAATATTTTCTGAATACAGACATTCTCCAAGCCACTGATAAATAGGGAAGCTCTTATCTCTGGAAGAGGCTGCTGTGGGAGAAGGAGTATGCTCAGAGGAGTGCGCTAGAGGGAAGGTGACAGCTAGAATATTAGGATCTGGGAGGATCAACCGATGCCGGTTGAGCAGGGGTTCATGTCGATAACTTCACCTGTTGAGGAGCTGACCCAGGTAAGTGAGCCGTACAGGGCGGAGGGCGAGTGGGATGTTTATATTATCACCTCAAAGTTTTGGCCGGTCGCTCAGACTAAAATCCTGGGAATCCCAGTGGGGCGAGGAGAGCGGGATCAACTCATTTAGCATCATACAAAGATAGGATCCTTTGCGTGGATACCACCTTGCTCATACCGATAAGCAGGGTGGCGACTTAGGGAGTTCAGATACATCTGGGTGGTGGCCGCAGCTGTGGAAACTAAATCTTCCTCCACGAATTTGTCACTTTATTTGGAGGCTTGCCCAAGGCGCACTACCAACTATGATGAATTTGAGGAAACGTAGGACTGACGTTTATTTACAATGCCCAAGGTGTAAGGTGATAGAGGTGAAGGCTCGTGTGTTCCTGGATTATGACTGGGTGAAGTAGTTTTGGAAGTACTTGGGATGTTGGGAAAGGGTTAGAGTTGGCTCAACTAGTGGCATGCAGCTTGATTTTTACAGCCTTTTGGTGTCAATTTTTGCCACCTGTGCGAAGGAAGAATTCGAGCTTATTTGTGGAAGGTTATGGACAATTTGGAAAAATCGCAACTCCTTGAACAATGGAGGCAAACAATGCTCAGAGGATTATGACGGCGATGCTCTTAATATCCTTCTCAATGAGTACAAAACAGCACAGGAGTGGAGGAGAAGGTATGATAGGAGGGGGTGGTGTACAACTTGGTGCCTCAGTGGATTAATGCGGAGGGATTACAGGAGGGTTGATTCTCTATACTGATGCCACGATTAGAGGGGCGGATGGACTGCCAGGTTTGGAAGGTACAGTGATGCATGATAACAGTGTTGTTGTAGGGGCTTTTGCGGTGCGGAAAGTGGGAGGACCAGACCCGTTAGTGGCGGAAGATTTAGCAATGAAGAAGAGTCTTTTATTTGTAGCACGACACGACTTTAAGTTGGAGAGAGCTTAAATAGATGCACTTGTGGTCTTGCAGCACCTCTTGACGGAGGCTCATGATGCGCCCATTACTCCCACTGATTCAAGGTGTGCGTGGACTTCTTGTGGCTGGTAAATGTGGCTCTTGCTGTCATGTCCCGAGAGATCGAGACATGATAGCCTATTGTCTTGCAGCTTATTCTGTTTCATTTTCTCATAATATGTTTTGGATGGATAGTGTCCCGTTGTTCATTTCGGAGCATGTTTTGTGAGGGACTAAATTATAATATGAAGACAAATTTCCATTCAAAAAAAAAATAAAAGATTCGGAATAGTCCTTTATGTTCGAGTTAGACATGGAGATTTGTGATATCCTTGAGAGGTGCTCTCCCTATTATGAACCAACATTGCTATTGCAAAAACCTGCCATGACTGTAGTTGATGGCTAAGATCGAAGGCCTAGTGCTCCGCTGCTGTTCCTTTGGGGAAGATGAATTCATCGCCTCCTGGACAATTTCTATGTAGATGTCGGCCATTTAATTGCGTAATGATGCCCTGTTGTTAGGATATCAGCACATCTCCAATGTATAGTGACAGTCATAGAATAATATGACAAAGCAAAAAAGTACTTACTAAATATGTCTCAATTATTTGGTCCAATATGTTTTTCGCACAAGGATTAAGAAATGTGATAGAAAATCACACCTTGTGATCCGTGTTCCTAATTTTGAGATCGACTGCAAAATTGGCAGTTATAATTAAAGTATTATTTAGGGATAGATTTGTAAATTAATTCAAATTGCACTTTTTAAAATAGAAATGTGATATTTGAAACAACCCAAAAAAGAAAATGGGACCAGATAATTGAGATACAACGGTATTTAACACATTAAATGTTTGACGTTGACATGAAGAATGTTATGAGATGACATTGTCATATTACCATGACAATATCAACATTAAGTTATCTAATCAATAATTTCTCTCTCTTTCTTTTTTTTTTTTTTTGGGGCCAAAATACTTAATAATAACTTACCAAATATAACATATATAAATATATATATATATATTAAAGGAAATTAGTTTGCAATATATTTGTACTGCAATTTTCTCGCTAAAAGTTCATTAATAAGGTCTTTTTGGAGATTTTATTTCTTATTGAGGTAACTAGAGTGGTATTCTATAATTTTTAATTGCTTTTAGATTTTTTTATTGTTCTCTTTTACCTTATCCATATCTCTAATTAATCTTGCATCTTATTTTAAAAAAAAATTTATACTTATAAGGTCTCTTTTGAATTTAAATCAATTTTACTTACATTTTTTAATTTAATATATGAATAGTTGAGCACTTGTGTTGCTGCTAGGCGTATTTTTTGTTTTATTTTACGAATACAAACTTAAACATCTAAACTTCAATTGACTCTCAAATTTTGATTTGATGTCTATGGTATATTTTAACTTCACACCTTTTACGTCTATGGATGATTAAGTTCAAGCCTTTCTTTTTTAGTTCCTTAATCAAATTGAGCCTTTTTTTTTTTTTGGAAACTATCTTTTTGGTTAATTGTGACAATATTGGTATAATAAAATTAATTTCATAAATAAAATGGTAGATTACGATAATGCTTGAGATTTACAATTCAATTTAATAATTTATAGATAATTATCATCATATGGTCGCTTAAATTATAGATAAATTTAATTATCTAATTGTCTAATCGATGGATAAGTGTCCACGTGTTAGAAATTTTAGGTCTATATATATATATATATATATATAAACACACACCGGGGGATATAGGGAGGAGAGAAATTCAGAGAGAGGCATGTGTGGTTCAAACTCGAGACCTTCGGCCCAAAATACAAGCAAAACCACTGGAGCGCAATTCGAACCACAAATTTATATTTTATAAATAATAGAAATCTATATATTATTATTATAGTTTTTTGTTGTTGTTGCTATCATCATCATCATCATCATCATCATCATCGTACACATTAAAGCAATATAGTTTCCGTTTTACGTTTTCTCGTCCATTTGACTTGCTAAGTCGGGATGTTTCATCTTAGCCATTGATTTTATCTCCTAATATTGGCCATTCATTTCCATTTTACTTTTTAATTTTATTTGCTTTTTTTAATTTATTACTAATTTATATATTCTCTTTTTATTTTTCATTTCCTGTTTTTGTCTTTCCTATCCTTTTCTTATATTACTATATTTTCACCCGCGCATTGTACGGGAAAAATAGATATCAAATTATTTTTAAAAAATAATATCAAATTATTTTTTACTTTTTTCCTTTTTTTATGTTGAAATTTTTTTTTAACATCAACTAAATAATAATGTAAATTTGTTCTTGTCATGTTAAGGTAACTATAATTTAAAGTAAAATTTAACCCCATTTCTACTGTTAATGTAAATAATATAATTTCATTTTTTGGCACTAATTTAGATAAATAGTATTGTATGAAATAGTTGTTAGTTAGGCGGTGTCACACATTCTGAATTTTTTTGAAATCAATACAATCAAATAGGCTAAAGATGATATAAATTAATGAAAAATAAAAGTAGTTATATGTTTTTTTAGGAAAAGTAGTCGTAATTATTAATATTTATAGCATGAAAAATTAACAGAAAATTACAATTATAATTTTCAATTGACATGATTATCAATCAACTTCCTTGTTCATATTAATTTCTATTTTTTATTATTTTTCGGCGAGTACTGATTATCAATTAAGTTTCTTATTCATATTAGTTTTCATTGTTTTCTCAACGATAAAGTACACATTTTTTGCTAGAAAAATTATAAACTATAAATATTTTAATTATATGGACATTATCCATCATTGTATGATTAAATTTATCCATAATTTAAACAAGTAAATAATGATAAATCTCTATTCGTTATTAAATTGAATAATGAATCTTTGTTTCAAAAAATTGGATGGATAAGGCAAAGGAAAATAAAAAAAATAAAAAATTTTGAAAAATTTAAAAAACCACACAAGTTACTACAATATGAAACAAAAATATTAAGAAAAAACTTACTAACAGATTTCTAGTAGGAAAACTGTGGTACAAAGGTGCTGCAGATTAATTTCCGTACATATATATTTATAGATATATTTGATTTAGTTTTTTATTACTATTATATTTTTTCAATTTTTAATCTCAATCACCAAATCAGATTTTATTGAGATTTTCGTTTCTTGCTATAATAAAACCAATTCTATCAAAATAATTTCTCAAATCTCTTTCACTCTGCATTTAAACTTTATATTCCTTATCTTGAGTAGTTTTATTTTTGATTGATTTTTTTAATTTTTTGTTTCAATTTATGTCACACCGTCGGATTGCTTCTAGATTCATTCCAGTATTCTTCAATGTTCATAAGATCAAACCTATCATTCAGTCAGAAAAGCTAACCGTTCAAAGTCATTTGACAGATATTAATTAATAATTGAAAAAATTAAATTTTATCTAAAATGATGTGGATAAAGAACATTCGATTTTATAATTCGTTGATCTTCACGGTTTAAAAAAAAAGTCTGAAAATTTATTTCCTTTTTAAGAGCCACTGAAAATATAGCTTTCGGTATGGAACGCAAATCCTACATTAATGGTTATTTAGTGAAAATAATTGATGAGGTACGTCTGTATTAAGCTACTTGAAGAAGGGTTATTCATAGTACGACTTTAGCTTAAGGGGCTTGAGCTTCCAAAAAGTTTAAAATTTTAATAGATCATTGTTGAAAAAAAGTTTATTGCGAGTTGTATCTGTCTTTATCTCACATCATTGAATTGCTTTCCAAATTGGTTCATTTGTTCGCAAATATTTAGAAATGCAAACTGGTCATCGAACTAGAAAAGCTAACGGTTCAAGATCATTAGACCGATTTTAATTTAATAAGTAATTGGAATAAATTAATTTTTACCTAAAATAAAGTGGAAAAAAGAATATTCGATTTCATAATTTTTTGATCTTTACCGTTTAAAATAGATCAAAATTTTATTCCTGTTTTAAGAGGCATTGGAAATGTGGCTTTGGGCATAGTAAGGGCATAATATATCGGTTGTTTAGTGAAAATAATTGAGAAACTATATCTATATTAAGTTACTTGGAGTAGGGTTTATTCATAATTGGGCCTTAATTTATTGGCCTTGAACTTTCAAAAAGTTTAAAATTTCAATGGATCATTATTGAAAAAAGTTTATTGTGAACCGATGAACAGTATCTGTGTTTATCTTACACCGTCAAATTGGTTTCAGTATTTGCACATATTTAAAAAATCAAACCAGCCATCGTATTGAAAAAGCTAATGGTTCAATATTAAAAAGGTCGGATCGGGTTGAACTGGTTTAATTAAAAACTTAAAAAATAAATGCTAAAATTTATAAAATTGTCAAATAATTAGTAAAAACTCAATAAAATTGCAATTAAGTGACTTTTTGGCAATATAATTGAATTCCAAAACGTGTTTGTTATTAAAAAGGGTCCAAATATTATTCATTTTTTTAAGAGTCATTGAAAATGTGATTTTGGACATAGAAAAGGAATCCCATAATAGTTATTTAGTAAAAAAATTGAAGATTTATGATCATATTAACCTACTTAGAGAAGGGTTACGAATAATAGAGCCTTAGTTTATAGGTCTTGTGCTTTTAAAAGGTTCAAACTTTTAATGGATAATTATTGAAAAAAGTTTGTATCCGTGTTTAGTTCACACTGTCGGAGTGTTTTCTGGATTAGTTCCAGTATTCGGAAAATTGTTTTCCACTGTCAAAATACAAAGAACGTACAATAAAATTGTTATGTAGTGCAATATATAAGGAAGATATACTTGTGTATATTTTTTCAAGTCAGATGAGTTACCATAAAATTAACTAATTGAAGCCATTTACTGATGGATATACATTATATTTTATTTGGTTTAAGAGAGCATCCCTTGTATTCCTAATTTCCTATCATATGTTGGTGGCACATAGAGGGAGATCATTGAACAGTGGGACATGTAAGTTGTCCCACTGTGCGGAGAACAACACACATGTTGATTGTCTAATGATCTCCCGTTATGTATATGTTTAACGAGATAATCATATCAGACATATGACGAGAGATCAATTTTTTGCGTCCCTAATTTGATTTTTGATTGGTTATACTTTGTGTCATTTATTCACGGAGTGATTTGAATTGAATTGAATTTCACAGTGTCTACCGGAATTAATGTTATGGTTTAGCTATTAGTATTTCCTTCGTCCCGCAAAAATAGTCGCATTCTAATTTTTGATGTTTAAGAAAATGCCGTTAATGTTGTTGAAATACTTAAATTTAATTTTCCTTTTGTACCCTGTCTTTTGTTTATTATTATTGAATTTTAAGTATTAATATTGTTTTCTAATTTTTTCATAAATTGGGTCGAATCAAGGTCAAACCGATTTTAACTAAAGTTAAAAAATAAATATTAAAATCTCTAAAATCATCAAATAATTAGCAAAACTCAATAAAAGTGCAATTAAATGACTCTTGAACATTATAATTGAATTCTCACATTCATTTGTCATTAAAAAAAAGTTCAAACGTTATTCTTTTTTTAAGAGCTATTGAAAATATAACTTTGAGTATAGAAAGAGAATCTTACATTGGTTATTTAGTGAAAAGAAATAGGATGTATCGCCTATATTATGCTACTTGGAGAAAGATTTTATGCTACATGGAGAAGGGTTATATATAGTAGGCCTTAACTTATGGAACTTGAGTTTCTAATATGTTTAAAATTTTAATCGATCATTATTAAAAAATGTTTATTGTGAACCTGTAAACCGTATCCATGTTTATCTCACACCATTCTATTACTTTCCAAATTGGTTCCAGTATTCACCAATGGTCAGAAAATTCGAGCAGCCATCGAACCAGAAAGTTATTGGTTCAAGGTTCAAAAGGTCAAATCGGAAAGAACCGATGTCGAACTGGTTTTAATTAAAAACTTAAAAAAGTAAATGCTAAAATTTATCAAATAGTCAAATAAATAGCAAAACTTCTAGTAAAAGTTCAATTAAGTGACTTTTGAGTATTATAATTAAACTCCTACGTGGATTTATCATTAAAAATGGTTGAAAATTTTATTCATCTTTTAAGAGTCATTGAAAGTATGACTTCGGGCAAGTTAGCTGTTCAAGTTTCAAAAGGTCAAATCAGGTCGAACTGAGGTCGAACCAATTTTAATTTAAAACTTAAAAACTGAATGCTAAAATTATCAAATTGGCAAATAATTGACAAACCTTGATAATAAAAGTGCAATTAAGTGGTTTTTTGGCATTATAATTGAATTTTCAAATGGATTTGTCATTAGAAAAGATTGAAATCTTATTCATTGAGAAATGTAACTTTAGGCGTAGAAAGGGAATTCCACATTAATTATTTAGTAAAAAAAAATTGGAGATATATGCCTATAAAAGCTACTAGGAAAATGATTATGCATAAGAGAGCCTAAGCTTATGGGTATTGAGCTTCCAAAAAATTTAAAATTTTATAGATTATTATTAAAAAAAGTTTATTGTGAACTAGTAAACCATCTCACATCGTCGGATTGCTTTATAGATTAATTCCAATATTGCCAATGTTCAAAAAACCAGATCGATCATTGACCCGGAAAAGCTAATTGTTGGAGGTCGAACCGATTTTAATTAAAAACTGCAAAAATAGATACTAAAATTTAAAAAATTGTCAAATAATTAGCAAAACTCTATAATAAAAGTGCAATTAAGTGACTTTTGAGTATTATAATTAAATTTCCACATGGATTTGTCATTAAAAAATAGTTGAAATAAATTATTCCTTTTTAAGGGCAATTAAAAATGTGATTTTGGGCATAAAAAAATAATTCCACATTAGTTATTTCGTAAAAAGAATTGAGAATGTATGACTATATTAAGTTGCTTAGAGAAAGGTTATGCTTAATAGGAACTTAGCTTTTGGGCCTTGAACTTTCAAAAAATTTAAAATTTTAATGGATCCTTATTGAAAAAAATTTTTTGTGAGCTGGTGACCAGTATCTGTATCTGTCTTGCAATGTAAGATTGCTTTCTAGATTGATTCCAGTATTCGGCAATTTCTGATTTTTCTAATTGAATAATTCTTGATTTCTCTAATTGAATTGGTTACGACAGTTTAGTTCTTTAGACCCTGATTAAATTATATTAATATATTAAAATATTTAGTCGGTAGAAAGTGTATGTTAAGAAAAATTAGATATCATTAATACATATTATAATTTTTTTTAAAAAAAAGTCCTAAATAGTGCAATAGATCACACTGCATTTTGTACAAAAAAGACGTGTTCACTCATAGACAATTTTATGTAGATATTTCAAAGGTTATAAATTGAAAAGTCTAAAAATTATGATATGTGTTAAAGATGGCCAGACAAAAAAAATCTACTATAAATATTGTAATCCATGGATTATCCTTAATCATTTGTTTAGGCTATATTTATTGGATGCAACATATTTTCCCTTACGTTATGCATCGACAACCTAATACAAAATTTAAAAATTTCACCCGGTGCAATCTAATACAAACTCCAAAAATTTCTTCAATGTTTTTCTCTGTGTGTGTGTTTTTTTTTTTTTTTTGGTAGACCATTTTTATCATCGTTAATGAAATATATCATATTACGGGTAGCACACACACACATATATATATATATATATATTTTTTTTCACACACGTATAAATGATCAAATATTATAGTTTAAATTTTTTTATACAATCATGCTTAATCCTCTTGAAATACTTATATTATCTTTTATCATCGTTCCATACAATGCACAGCTGAGATAACTAGTATGAACATTTTTGTATTGGAAAGCTTATTGAATATAATGTCAATATTCTTTATATCATCGTTCCGTACTACAAGAAGTTAGCAAAATTGAGGCGACAGATGTCGCCCCTATAGCTTAGATTGTCGCCTGTATAGAGATATAGAGGCGACAAAATCGCGCCAAGGGCGTCGTCCCAACAGGCCCGCAGCTTTGGATATATTGCAGCGACTACGTCGCCTCTATAGGTACAAGTTATTGCGATGACCGTGTCGTCCCTAAAAGTCACATATGTCGCGTCTAAATCTCGAATCATTTTTTACAAAAAAAAAAGTCTATAGGGACGATCCTGTCACCCCTATCGATCAATTTTTTGAAAAAAAAAAGACTTAAAAAAACCATAAATGCGCCAACCATAATTCACAAGTGCTTGGTTGCCATCATTCTTTACAAATTACAATCTCAAATTCATGACAACTCATACTTCACAAATACAAAGCCAATCTTAAAAAAGATACTAAAATCACAAAATCTAACTCCAACAATTTAAAACTAAACTAAATTGAACAAAATCATACTAAACAAAACAAGTCACAAAATCAAACTCCAACAACATATCTCTACATCAATAAGAGTGTTCTTATGAACTTAAATGATCAAAATGTTCCAAACACGTTATAATAATTTAAGCATACATCTCTCTGCTGTATAAAAAGACTCACAACTTGTTCACCCTGAATTGAAGCTCATTTGGTGCTTCCACTCTAGGAAATTTTAAAATCTTCTGTCCTTCAATCTCTTCCCATCTTCATGTTCATACCGGTTGCATTAAGTTCATCAGAAAACTAATCAAGAAACAAATACATAGTCAGTCACATGTAGCTGGTCACAGAATAATGAAGGAAAGTAAAGATTGTAACAATTCCCAACTCCTTTCGGGAGCAGATTTGGCTACCACCTCCGAATATCACCAGTGTTTGTGTCCCTCCAAGCTCTTGTCATCCTACAATTACCCCAACAGCATATATATATATATATATAACTGAATTGCACGAGAGGAAAGGAAGAAGAGTAGGAGAAAATAAGGGATATATATAAATATATATCTTAAAATAATATGAGATTGAGCTATCCATGATCATGTTCAGTCAAATTACTGATGAATGAATATAATCTAAGTAAAATGCAAATGAAACTCGATAGTTGGAAAACCTCTTAAGTTAATTTATTCTTGAAGAATTCAACAAAATCCATAACACTTTAGATTCTTTAAGCAAAGTTTTCATATATTTCAATCAACAAAGTCCAAAACTTCTTTTGAAATTACAAAGTCGTGATACAACATCAGTTTATGAATTTTTTGTTCAATCTATTATCTAATGACAAAACAATAGAAGCCCTAATAAACTACAGGCTTTATATTTGCCATCTTTTTTGCTACTCATGTACACTTCAGCCACATTTGAAGTAAGAAAGTTAGATACAAATATAAAGTCCTACAAGCTTATGATCTCACAAAAATTATGCTAAAGGCCCGTTAAAGTAGAAAACTTGAATGACAAATGAAAAAATAAATCTTCATTGATATGGCAACTAAACCAAATCATGAGAGGAATTATAGTTTAAAGTTGATTTTTTTTTTCCTTCACTTTTCTCCCCCACCATCAAATCTCAATATGACCCACAATGAGATCTTACAATAATGTAGGAATGCAAACACGCAAGTAATGGGTTAGGAAAGATGCATAAAATGTAGCCCACATAATGGATAATACAAGACAATTTCCATGTCCAACAAATCTATGATAGAAAAGAAAAAAAAAATTTAGAAACCCACAATATAATTAACAAAGCAAAAACCAGAGCATCATTCACGTACTATATAAATCAGTTTAATTAGTTCTAAAAGCTATTGAAAAATGGCAATAATCAAACCTTAGGATACAAGTATTGGAATTAGAAAACCATCTAAATACAAAAGTCAATCTTAGAATTAGCGTTATTAATATTTCATCTTTGGATCAAACATCTTATGCTTATTCACGAGAAAACCCATCAAAGTGAAAAGTAGAGCATCACTTCAAAATCATCAAAGACACAAATATATCCAAGTAGAATATAGATCAAACAAACACAGCATACTAAATAAATCATCATTTGCTTACCATATGAAATAGTATTAATAGTTGCAAATACGACTTAAACAATGTCAATAACATAAATTCGGGTTCCTTGTATCAAACTCTACACCAAAAAAAAAAGTGGAAGTTCAAGAAGATATAATTCATTCATCCTTGAATCAAATGGAGCACTTTATGTGATATACACGTTTTATGGTTTTTTTTTAAATACTTTAGTGTGTCATTTACTAGAATATACTCTCGTGTGAGAATGGCAACTCTGGTACCCAAAAAAGGGGGTTAAAAAATTAAAAAAAAAAGGAAAAAACAAAACTACTTAGTTAACACAATAAGCAGGGAGATAGGTCTACATATCACAAATTTTTAATATTACCTACACGTAAATGAGCTTTACCTTTTTCATGCAATGAATTCTAAATGCAAATGCAAATCACAAAGGAAAAAAAAGGACAAAAAAAAAACCGCTTAGTTAACTCACTAAGTAGGGAGATAGAACCACGTATCACATATTTTTAATATCACCTAAATGTAAATGTGCTTTACTTTTTTCATGCGATGAGTTCTTAGAGAACCATCATTATAGTCAACACATTGCAAATGCATTACTAAGCAGTGAGATAGAAACTACATATCACAAATTTTTAATATCACCTCGTTAACCACTTACTTAACAAACCCATTGCAAATGCATTATTTATAAATACAACTAAGCATTCAAATTAATTACCACATCGTAAGATGTCAACTAAAATCATCGAGGGAAATGCAAAAGATGATATGAATATCTGGGAAATTAAATATCAATGTTATATGGGATCTAGAAAAAGCAAAATATATAGTAAATTAAAGAATTTAAATTAAAGGAGCAAACAACAAACAGTACTTTATGAGAAATGAATTTAAACTAACAATTCAGATTCCAACACTAATTGAGACATAGGATTAGA
>CAVNYN010241665.1:0-28812 GCA_963692815.1 Nyctanthes arbor-tristis | reverse complement strand
CTATTATGCAAATATAAGATATATTTAATCAAAATGTAATATGTAGATAGAGTCTCAAAATAAAATATTAAATTAAATTATTAAAAAGAAAAGTATAACAATAAAGAAAAGTATAACAATAGAATAATGACGTCAGCTTTTCTAGAGAAGCCAGACAATGAACGGGAAAATTGTTTTTAATTGCACTAGACAATCATTTGAGCCAAACAAACTCTACTTATATATATGTCATAACAACACTCATATATAGAGAAAATATATGATACCGCAAAAGTTTGTTGTACTTCAGACTAATCAATAACTGTTAAAACTGATGCTTAAAAACCCATGTGTGGGCTTTTTATTGGGTTGAATTCTAATAAAATAGCCCTCGAGTCCTTGAGATTTTTCCCCATATACGGGGGTTAAAAGTTTATTCATTTTGCATATTTCTAACTCGAGGCGCCTTTTATTTTGAGTTTAATAACTAAACATGATTTCTCAACTTATATAACTTATATATCTTATTAGGTAGCAAATTTTATAGATCGGAAGAGCACATGCAAACATACAACTGTATAACGGTGTCTTTATATGTGTTAGAAAATTTTTGTATTACAAAAAATATAAATGTAAAATACATAGTACATCTGATTTTGGCGTGTTTAATTGAATGCAACACTAGCCAACATGCACACCAGGGATGCATGTGACAATGATTTTCCAAGAAGGACCTTCATTTGTATTTTCCAGATGGTATATTATTGGAGAGGTGGCTCCTCGATCACGCAAATAGTGAATATTCATTGACCGTATATACGCGTGACTTTGGATTTACTCTATCCATCTTATAAAAATAAGCTTTATAGGTTAAGAAATATAAATTAATATAATTAAAAATACAAATTTACATTTACTTTTCTAATATATACATTTATTCAATATTGAATCACTTTATATTTAGTCAATATAGATATTAGTGTATTACAAATTTATTAATAGTTGGACTAAGAGCATATTTGAAAAAAAAATAATTGTTTAACATTGTTTATGTAAATAGACTATAATTCGAGACAACTAGAAATAATAGCTGAGGCTATTTTTATGGAACGGAGGGAGTAAATGATATTTGGAGTTGCTTGCTATAAACAAAACGTGAGAAATACAAAATGTTTGTTTCACAATTTTAAGTTTGTGACATGACATACGTACAGTATGAACTAAGCGAACTTGGACCTAACCTACCACTCATGCATCGAAATTTTGGTTCTTAATTTTTTTTTTAAATACAATTACAATCTATATCATGACATTACAAGTGCATATAAATATATATATCCTTCTGAAACACCTCGCACATAAATCAACAATACAAACGCTTATACAAGAGACTACTAGAAATCGATCTCCTATACGGAAGATTACAAACTACATATAAAATGTAGACGAAACCACACATAGAGAGAATCGAACGTGAGACCTCTATGTCACAGGAACTCAACTTTAACCCCCTAACCAAATGGGCTAAGGCCTCATTGACTTGCTCTTAATTATTTGCTTGCTGTATATAATGTAAATTAATCTTTTTAATAAAAAATAATCTCTCCGTCCTAAAAAGATATTTCCTTATTCATTTTATGTCCGTTTCAAATTATATTCTCATTTCCTTATTTTATTTTTTTGTTTTCTAAATACCCCTATTTATTATGCATAGCAATCAACAATAAAGAAGATGTAAAGTGAAATATTAAATAAAAGATCGGAAGAGCGTCGGAAATACATTTTTAAATTGTACATTTCTAATAACATTAATTGAGTTTTCTTAATGCATGTGAAAACTAGAAGGGAAATATACTTTTGGGACATAGTAAGTAATGAAATTCTACATATTTGAGGCATCTGAAAAAAGAAAAATAAATCTATATATGTGGAACATCTGGAGTAAAAGTTATCAGGCAGCAATTTTTGGATGATATGTTCAACTTATCTATAGGAATTTTTCTGCAAATATCATTCCTAGGCCCGTTTGGCAACCATTTCTAAATAAGTTGGTTTATAAAAAGATTTAAAATTCAAATTCTGTACAATTGTTATTATCTATTTATGCCATGTGCAGTTAATGATTAAAATTATATGAAATTTTACATTACATAATATGTGGCTTGATTGTGTGATGTCATGTATCTAAAATTTGAAAATCCAAATTTATTTATAAATAGATTATATTTAAAAATGGTAGTAAAAAACGGAGGGACCATTTCACAAATTAGCAATCCACCCCACAAATCTCAAATAATGCTATTTATCTATATTGAAGACTAATCATTAATCTATATGACATTTTCTTATTAAATATTAAATAGGTGAATATTTCTATATATTTATAATCATCTATTCGTCTCTTAATGTAAACATGTCAACTAAAATAAAAATCGATTTCCAATATGGTAAATAGTTTTACACCAGTTATCCAAACCCCAAATAAATTCTCCCTCCGTCCACAAATATCTAGTAGTTATTTTCGTATATATTAATAAGTGATAGTTAATATATTTGAAATATTAAAGTTGAACATATTTTTTCACATATACCCTTATGTCCTATTAATTGTTTTAAATACTTTTAATGCATAGATAGTTAAATAACAATAATTAATTAAGGGTCCGTTTGACATTGATTATAAATTAAATGGTTTATAACATATTTTGAATTTTAAATTTTTGAGACACTTGTCAAATTCTCTCATTGACACTCCACCTCCAAAACACATCAAATAACAATTTTTCAAAATTTAACCAATCAAATTAAGTCACATGTGTTCAAAATTTAACTATTTAAAATGTGTTATAAACCTTTTAGTTTATAATCAATGCCAAATGAACCCTAAGACTATATATGAAAATAAAAAATTAAATATATACTTAATATAGTAATTGAACTATTTTTTTTAGAAGGATAAAATAGAATAACGGACTATTTTTATTTGAACATACGGAATAAATAAATAAAATTGGGAAGTTCAATGGTTTGGAGTTGTGTGAGAGACGAAATATGAGCGTGATAAGTAGTTGTTGGTCCACTTAGCATATGTATACGAACGTATGACAAGAGGCAAACAAGCGTGCACAAGTTTTCTGCAAAAAATAAATAAATAAAGGTCAAAAAGACAAAAACCATACAAGTTGGCTCTTGTTTCCGTACCCGTCAAAATAATAATAATAATAAAATAAAATAAATAAATAAAGGTCTTCCAGTAAATTCAGAGGGAACTTGAACATTTCAAATAAAAACCATATACATTTTGAAGAATAATAATATGATTGAAGCATTTCGTTTATCTTTTTTGGTTAATATGTCTCTAATTAAAACATTTCCCCCAACAAGGTTTGTTGTTTTTGAATTATTAGATGGCCAGCCTCCTCGTGATTTTGGTTGAAGTTCTCCTACCTTCGTCCCCAGTCAATGTCTTTTCTAAATATAGTTTTCTACTTCATTAAGCAATTATGATTTTTCTTGTATGTCCATATAATTAAGTTTGATGTCTGAAATATTATATATATTAAAGTAGAATAGTGGTTATATGTAAGTTTTCCTGTCAAAATCACTATTCTACTTTTATATATTTTTTTTTTTTATTATAATAATAACAATAATAATAATTATCCATTATCTTCAAATTAATGCTGATCTATTAATTATATTTTGTTATTATTTTATAATAATATTCAAAAATTTATATATGTTTTTATTCTATATAGCCTATTTTCAAAGATTAAATTTTTCTTCAAAATTCTAACAGTTAATAGACAAATTTCAAATATTAGGTTATTGAGACTTTTTCTAATTTTGATTAAGTGCATACTCGTGAGATTGATGACACAATAACAAAGCAAAATTAAATTAGTTTCAAAACTTTTATCTTAATTCAATACGATAAACCTAAAGGTATATATTTAGTACATTATTTAATTTATTATTTTTTCTCTGAAAACTTATATATTAGTAAAAATTTAAGTTGAAAGAATACGATAATAATATTATTTGATGATAATGATTTAGAACAAAAATAAAAAATTCTTTTAATTCTTTTTAGAATAGAAAGTGGTTAAAAATTAATTTTATGGGTAAATAGTAAATCATATAGAATTTATCTTTTATTGTAATATTGCTTTACTTGGGTCTTTTGTAATAAGAGATTGTGTACTTTAGATTTTTTAAAGTAGATTTAGTAAATAGTGATGAGAAAATATGAAAAATAATTTTTCCAATAATACATGGTGAAAAATGAATGTGGAAAATAATTCATTCTGATAAATGAATATAATCCACACCTAATTGAATAAGGGTGTAAGTGTAGAGTAATTCTAGAGTTATATAAATTTCGTGTCATCTCTTTTCCATGATTTCTTAGTTTACATACTCAATATGAAATTAATTTTGTAAAAATTCCACATTATCATTTTCATTATTTAGTAGTATTGTTCTATGAATGACAATTTAATTAGATTTATGTCTAGTGAAAATATTATACATTACAATTTGATTTTATTTATGTATATTAGTAGTATATGAATATGAGTGAGTATTATATAATAAAATTACAATCATTTAATTTTTCAAATTACTATTCTTTTTTTTAAATTATTTTATTTCGTGCAACACACAAACATACAACTAATATCATTTATAAGAAATTGATATTTCATCTTAAAAGACTAACTCATCAAGTAAGGTAAAACCAATCTTTCACCTATATCTAATCATGTGGGATGATGCATTCACGCTTTATTCTTCTTCTTATTGTTTCTCCGTGAACGATGTTGAGGCTGTTTGTTTTATTTCAAAAAGGGTAAATTACAAAAAAGGTCCTTGACCATTGCAATCATTTGCACTTTCGCCCTCATCTTCAAATATGGACCTATATTTCCGTAACTTTCACATTAATTTGCACTATCATCCAAATGCTTATATTTAATTATTAATATGTTATGGTTTATTTGACAAATATTTAAATGAAGTTTTATTATAATTAAGGTGAAATTGAAATTCACTTCACATAAGTATTTATCATTTTCAGTCTTATTAGAAATATAGATAAAATTCGTAATTAGATAGGTAAGTAAGGAAAATTTTATTTTCATTTTTATTTTTATTATTTTTAGATCTTTTTTGTTTTTATTTAGAAAGTAATAAGGGAATAAATATCAAAAAGGACTTTATAAGTGAATTTATAAAAGGTAGGGACTTATTGCATTAAAAAGGTTGCGGACTCAACTGATAGAAAGTATAAAGATTGATGACCATTTGTGAAATTAACCTTAAAAGAAATAACTAATATGCAAAGTGTTTTGGTCTATTCCCTTTAATGGATTAACTTTTTAAGTTGGTACTTCAAGCTTTGCATAATATCAAAGTCCATTATTCTCAAACAAACGATTTGAGCCGATGGAGGCTTAATTAAGCACATGGATTTAAGAATTAGTCTATTTCAATGAGCTGCTATTTTAAGAGGGCATATCAAAAAATAAATTTCACATTGAATAATATAATTATTATAAAATAAATAACTAATATATAAACTCTTTAACCTACCCTTTTATTAATTAACTTTTTAAGGTGGGCGACATTAATTATTACCATACATTCAACATCAACATGAACATGATCAACTCTCATCATTGTGAAAATGTATTTGGAAATCTTTGTCTGAGTGGGGACATGGAGGGCCACTGCAACATGTTTCTCCTTGTCCCGTATTAATCATGTTGTTCGAGACTTGAAGGGTGCATTTTTAAATACATTATTATATTATATTATATATGATTGAATCTCCTACCTGAGAATTAGTCAATACATCGTAAGATGTGAAATTCTCGTGGTAATATGGTCATATAACACAACATATAGATAGAAATAGAAGTAACTCCCCATGATGATGACTTCTTACTTATTTTAATGGATTTAAATAAAATTTCACATGATTGATCAGAATATATCATGATTTTGAGTTGGATTTCATCGAGAATTCGATTTTTCCAAAACACCCCTAGATCTTGAACTAATTATGCATTTCAATAATTGAATGAACTGCTGCGATCTTGAAAAGGTGTTATTATAGTCAAATGTCTAATATTTTTGTTTAAGAACATAAATAAATAGTGAAACTACCTTTTTGTGACTACCCCGCTATGTAGTATAAAAACTACCCACATTGACTACCATATTGTTATGTGGTATAATTTGTGTTTCAAAAAATAGATCTTGCTACTTGTTGGCTAATTAATCTGCCTAAGCGCAGGCAATTTAAAAAACTATCCATAGTGAATAAGTGATCGACTATATTCTTTGACTATCAATTATTATGGGTGAATCATATTACTATCACAAGAATTTTTCAGTGAGTAATTATATTGTCACTATAATATTTTATTGGCACACCACAAATAATTTAATAATTTTTATTTACTTAGATGTCCATTAACAAAATTACATCAGTAACCTTCATTTAAATATGTCATACATTATTATTTTTTTATTCCTACACCACATCAAAATCCATTTTTCTTTCTTCTTCTTGTTATGTGAATCAATTCCCGGACTTGGGCTTGTTTGATTTCAGCGGTGCTTCCTGGCTGCATCCTTCGTCTTTTAATTTAAAAAAAAAAATTGACATTAATTCTTGGCAGCATCCTTTATCACGGAACTATAAAACATTAGTTAAAAAATTAATATTAATCTACATCCTTCATCACTGATTAATCTACATCCTTCATAACTGAATTTCCAATGGTGTTGTTGGCTGAGGGTTTGTATGGACAAGCAGCCGATGCT
Source organism: Nyctanthes arbor-tristis (assembly GCA_963692815.1). Classification (NCBI taxonomy): domain Eukaryota; kingdom Viridiplantae; phylum Streptophyta; class Magnoliopsida; order Lamiales; family Oleaceae; genus Nyctanthes; species Nyctanthes arbor-tristis. The sequence continues at coordinate 22,002 of CAVNYN010241665.1, read as the reverse complement.
CTCTCTGGCTTCTGGTATACTCTGCCCACTTTTTGCTTTTCAACATAGAATTTGAGACCAAATTAGCATCTTTAACAACAATTAAGCTCCAATTCAATCTAATCAATTGAAAGATTTTCTAAAACTAAAATACAAGTTCCTCTTTGAATTTAAGGAGTTTAAAAATTAGAAGCTCTTACCTGTGGAAGCTGCGTTTTCTGCCTGAAGAGAGAAGAATGGCCTCAAGGTGATGATTGAGAGGGGAGACAATCAAGAGAAATGGTGGAGGGTGGTTTCCGATGGTGGTGAATCGAAGAAGATACGTGCACCACAACCGTTCCTTTCTTTACCTATTTATTTATTTATTTATTTCTTTTTTTTAATTTGTTTTTTCCCTCTTTAACAATGTGCGCACCACATTTTGTTATTTTTGTTTTTCTTATAACATTGGACAAATATGTAAAGCAGATTGTGATGTCATTATCTATTTCAACTTTAAATGTGGTGGGCATAAAATGCGGTGTGCAAATAAAAAATTGTAGTGGCAATATAATTGCTCTTTCTCAATACACCACGTTATTCTTATTTACAAATTTAGACATTTATAAAATGAGTTAAATGCCTATCTATTTTTATCTTTAATTGTTATGTGCACCACTCTCTCATTTTCCATGTTCAAACAAGCACCACATCGTAACTTCTCTGGCCAATCAATTCTTCTCCCGTTCAAATACTAGTTTTGATAAAATTATAGGGCAAAAAGTGAGGTGGAACAAGACAAAATGAATTTATTTATCTCAATATTCTGCAATCTGTATTAGTTCTCTGGAATTATTTTTTCCCTTTTATTATGCATTAATTAAAATCATAGCCACATTGCCACGCTTAACTAAAAGCAGTCGTCTCACGTACATTCACGTCTTTATGGAATCCCGCCTCTCCATGGATTGGTTTTCTTGAATCCCCCTCTACAAGTTTCGCCTTCGGCCTCTATCCACACGGAACAAAGTCCGTTCATGCCACTTCTTGAACGATTCTTTTGCATACATCTTATCAAGAAAGGATAAAATCCTATTCTCGGGCGGTGATCCACGGTCGAATTTAGTCACGGCTTGTTAATATATTTTAGATGAAAATATGGTGAATTAAAGTGGTGTTTACAACTTTCAATCCCTTATTTTAATCAGAAACGAGTGTAGGTAGATTTCTGTAAATTTAGAGGTGGTGTTACTATAAATGTAAGGTTTTAAGTATAGTGCATATAATGTAAAATTTTAGAAAATTTAACCCTCAATTAAGCTACATGATCGACGATGATGGCATAATTGCTCGAATTACAATGGAAGATCTTGAGATCATTATTTCAACGACAATAAAGAAAGAAATACCGTTCTTGATTGACAAAAATTAAAGTTTGGTGACTAAATTATATGATGGCACATAGTAAGGACTTCTTGAACAATAAACTAACGATCCTCATTTGGCCACATCACCCCCGAAGTGTATAGTGTCACATCGCTACGTGTCACAATTTAATTGGCGGAACTCAAAATTTATTAAAAACAACTTAATTTTAACTATTATATAAAGGGCTAAAGGGTCCTCCAAGTCTTCTAAGCCTCTACAACACCCCAACCTATCCTTTCTCTACGCAAATTCGTCCAACCTTGGCAAGGGTGGAAAAACACTCATTGAAACCTATCAAAACCCTAGTTTTACCCTTGAAAAAGGTCTCTTACCATATATAAAAAGATTCTAACTTGGAAAACTAACCTTAATTGAAGGGTGTCGAGGTTTGGAAGGCATTTTTCTATATTAAGAATTATTGAAATGATCTTTGGCAAATCTTTGAAGTAAGTAACGCATGTCTTTGGCTCTATCCTTTCCTATCTCTTGGCTCTCTCTTTCGCTCTCTCTTTTAGAACTCGTGTCTTCCTATAATTATATTTAGCATTTGATGATTGTTGGTGCACTATTGCTTTAGATAAACCATTGTTGCTTGCTCTTGGGCCTCGCTAGTAGCGCTGTCTACCAGTTTTGCTTTGTATTTGTATTGCTTTGTGACATTATTGTCTTGCTGTGTGGTCCTGACCATTTTGAATTGTTATTGAATCGTATAGCTTACGGTTAGAGGTTAAATTAGTAATGTGCCTGAGCTTTGCATATTTGTGTAATTTGTCAATTTGTGATCCTTCTTACCTTATTTTGCTTGGGCCAATACATTTTATTCACTGGGTATTCTGTACTCATCCTTCATTTCCTACAATCCTGTATATATTAAATTAAAGTCATGTGGCCGGATTGTCTCAAAGGTAGAAGAGATACATGTATGTGATCAAGACTTCAGTACGTGGTCGAGGTTTGTTCCGATCTGCTGCAATAGTTATTTTAAAATGATATTAAATATAATAGTGTATGAATTGTATTTGTGAGGTATCGCCCTCCATTTTGAATTGAGATAACGCTTCTGCTATCTATATTTCGAAATAAAATGATAATGAAATTGGGGGCGTGACATTTAAGATGTAATGTGGGTAGTCAAAATGTTGTGGGAATATAATTACCTATTATTATTTTGTTTGTCCAAAAAAATCACCTACCAATAGATGACACACATTGTGCCATCTACAAGCCCATACTTAAGTAGACCAATAAAAAAGATCATATTCTTCTCTTATTGATACATGTCAATTAGATATACAATATGCAATCCCCTAGTAAGAGGAAAAATGATTTAGTGACAAATGTATAACATTATATGATGTCATATAGCTTTGTAACGTGCATCGGGGTACACTATATGGCGATATGACACCATATGGTGGTGCCATATATTCCAACACCATATGTATTGCACCATCATATGACTATGCATGGTGTATCCGGGCACGCTACATCGTTATGGTTTTGCATGTAACGTATTTCAATGCACGCCACATAATTAAATGGCACTATATAATACCATACCATTATTATATGGTGTTAGATCAGGACTATACTACTAGGAAAGCAGCATTCTTCTATTTGCAAACAGCTGAACATTGCTGAAAACTTTCTTTGCCAGGTCTAACAAATGTAACATCATAATAAACTTTTAACATCCCACAACACACATTGTTGGGCTTGTAATCTTATGTCATATGTAGAGCCCAATTGAAATTGGACTTTCTGAGGAGGATTCTACATATACCTTTGAAAACAGAAGTCACCTGTTTGGCCCAAAGATTTCTTACAGTGAGCAATGGCTGCCTGAACTGAATTCTCCCTTGAATACAACCTGTTTTCATTCATTGGTGATGATTTTATAGAATTTGGGCAACTCTTTGCTTGGTTTCTGCTAATTTGGTTTCCACTTCTCATTCCAACTGCATCAAACAGTTTCCTCATTGCTTCCAAGTTTACTAATCCCGAAAGCTTCGACCGGTTTCCGTTAAACAATTTGTGAAAAGGTTTCTTCCGACTCCCACGATTTTCCCTCGCCATGGCTTCAGACATTCCGTGCACCTGTCGAGTCTTGGCTCTTGCTGGAGGAGTAAGTTTGCCGAGGTTCAATACCGAAACAAGCATTGATCGGAAGCTTGTAGCCCTGAACTTCACTAGCACTTTCATAACCCCGTTGCCGCCGGTGGCTTTTGACGCTTTCCTATATGTTTGCAATCATGAGAAAACGTGGTCAACTCAAGCGTTGATTTATTAGAAAATTATATGATAATTCTAAACTCTAGATTCCAGAATGTAATCTCGTCTAAACTCAAAATTGTGTGTTACAACTTATAAGAAGACATGTATTAGAGTTTTATTGTTACATGTCAATCAGTTAGCACTATAATATAACAACATGATGGTAGGAGAGCGTAATTGCCCATAAGCATTTCAAAAACAATTTGTGATCGATGCAAATCAAACTAACAACTCAAAAATCCATCTCTTGTTCAACTTCTTCATTATTCCTTATTGTAGAACTTGGAAAAAGGGTTGTTTAATTCTCGAAGCAACCTCAAACACAAGAGGTTGCCAAATAATCACTTCAGGAGTTCGGTTTTTATCGTGCTCAAGCCCTCAAATTTCTGCGAACTCTTCTCAATTTTGTTGTTCGATTTATAGTTTTCAATCTTTGATACTTTGTCAGTTTGTCTTGTGTTTTCCTTGACCTCTTACATTGTCTCGAACACATGAGCTTTGAAAGTGAATTCACCTGTTTTGTAGCAGCTCCTTGTTGATCATTTGAGTTTGGCCATCTTCATTTGAATGGAATTCTTCTTCTTCTTCTTCTTCTTCTTCTTCATTCTCAACTTCCGGTGCCGGTTTCTTCCAGGCCGATGGGAAAATACCAAAAGTAGCACTCTTGGATCCTGCTGCTGAAGCAGTGGCATCAGCAGAACAAGTGGTGGAGGCGAAAGAAAACACATTGGTAGAAACTGACTTTCTGCATACTGCAGAAAAAGAAAAGCGAAAATCAAGGTCTTCGTCTTCGTCCTCGTCCTTGTCATTTATCTCCTCTTTGCTTTCCTCCGTCGACCCCAGGGGCCGCGCTTCAAGCTCTATCTCGATGAATGCGTCAATGTCATTTTTCTCGTCATCATCGGAAAAATAGAGGGTAGAGTTGAAGTCAAAGGAGCTCATCAAAAAATTCTCTTGATCTCGACCCTCATCCGGCCTGCTGCAATTGCTCATCCTTTCAGGATTCACCACATGATCAAGAAAAGTTTCCTCTGCCTGAGGCTGATAGTTGAAAACTCAAAATCTACAAGTAATCCGATTAGAAGAGGTAGGTATGAACATCAAAAAACCAGAAATTTTGACAAATCTATCTTTGTCCAAGTCCAAAACTTGTAAAATTTGTGGTCAATAACATAGACCATCTGCAATTTTCAGAATTCAGACAGACATTTTTGGTCAACCTGCTATTTGGTTGAACATATGACTAGCCATCAAAATTCAAATTCTGATTGTCTTATTAAAAGTGTCCAAAAATATTATTTTGCGTTCATAAATCATACGACTGTCTTGAAACCAGTGGATTTATCTGCCCATCAAGAACCAAAACACGAAAGGAAATCATTTTCACGTTGTCGTACCCGATAGCAGAGACAAGAAATCTTGGTATTTTTATTTCTAAAACATAAAAAAAAAAACTTCTTTTTTTAGACTAAAGACGATAGTTTAAGTGGTAAAGAACCGTCTTTATTAAGACAAGGTCATGTCTATAATCCCCTAGATTTCCTAATTGTATTAAAAAAAAATGGAAAAAAAAATTAAAAAACTCCCCCTTTTTAGGCCTTAAAACTGCTGACCTGTTTTGACATTGATTAATTTATTTAAAAGAACGTGTGAAGACGGTATTTGTCCCCACCATATAATGCAGTATTGTTTATGACCTGTCAAATCAAAATAAAAAATAAATTTGCAATTTTCTAATATGTATTTCTTGGAAACTTCAAACTAGCTATTTGGTAGTTGGACAAGGATTCAATTGGTTCACATTATTATTACATCAATGCATAATGTATTTGTCAATTCATTACAACAAAACATTAATTTCCACAAATTTGATACAAATTACTCGACTAGACCACTAAATAAGGTTGGACATAACACAAGAAGGCACACTTCCGTTAACAAAGGACTCGATTAAATTTGTTTGATACAGTATAATAATCCAGTTCACAGAACAGAAGAGAAATGCTATCTATAACAAGAATACATGACTTAGAAGAAAAGGGACGAAAAGAGGGAGAAAAATGCACGAGGTTGGAGAGCGTTCGGTTTAAGAAGAAGGGACGGTGACGCAACTCATCATGTTCTTGAATTCGAAGAAATCTACGCGTCCGTCGTGGTTGCTATCGACGGATGAAATCATCTGCTCGACTCTATCAAGGTTACTACCTTCCTGTAATCCCAACTTGCTCAACACAACTTGCAACTCCCTAGCCGAAATGTATCCGTCCCCGTCCTCGTCGAAAACCTTAAACGCCTCGGACAAATCGGCCTCGTCCTGCTTCTCCTCGTTGACATCCTCTTCCAATCCGAAGAAGGTGTTATTCAACGAGACATGAAGATCCTCGAAATCCTTGTACGTAAGACCGTCATTCCCGGGTTGAATCTGGGATTGGATCATGGACTCCAGCTCGGCCACCTCAGTATTAAGGCCAAGCCGGCCCAGAGCCTGGCTCAGCTCGTCGACCGTGATCATGCCATCATTGTTCTTATCGAATATGTCGAAGATTCGCCGCAGACGGACCTTATTGAGGCTCGGGCTCCGGAGACGGAACGACGAAGCTTTAGAGTTGCCACCGTCTAGGCTACGGTCGCACTGAGAAGAGGGGGATTCCATGGCCGATTGCTGATGAGTTATTTTTTTTGTGATCCTTAAATTTCTCCAATTGATGAGAATATGAAATCGTTTTGTGAGTTTTAAGGGTGTTCGAAGATGGAAGAGAGATCGGTGGCCCTCTATATTGAGGAAAGAAACGCGCAACTAACGCTCTAGCCTCTAATTTTCTTGATCACAAGTTGCTTTAATGTACTGGTCGTTCAATAATTTATGTCTTTCAATTCAATATATATAGGCTGCGACTATTGAATAGATAAGAATAATGCTATTTATCTAGACTGGAGACTTGTCTCTATTTTAATTATCATCCCTTTATCATTGATCATTGAATAAATAAAGACATCATATATTTATACATATCAACTAATCTTCTAATATAGTGATATCAACTTAATAGAGATCGATCTTCAGTCTCGATAAATAGCATCACTCGATAGATAATAAATGGGCATTTTATTGGTTGTCCCAAAAAAAAAGGGAACAAGGAAAAGAAAAAAAAAGTCAGTTTATTATTTATTTCAAGAATGGGTTGGCGTAAATCATTGGGTTGGTGTAAGGTGCTAAAAAATGCGGATTCCACTTCTTACATGGATCAACAAAATAAACTGTCTACAAACTTAGTCAAAAGTTGATACCTTATGGTGTCCAATCACTAGTATTAAATAGTGTCTTTTATTATTTATTTATTTTAAATTAATTTGTGACGTTCATATGGTATAATTATTGGAAGGGTGGGGAGAGAAGAAGGTACACAAAGCGCCACTTTAGATGTGTGGGTTTTATTTCTAGAAATTTGAAAAGCACATGGGGACGAATTAGTAAGAGGTGGGATGCTTAATTCCTTTACTACCTAATGAAATATACAAATAGAGGAAATGTTTCTTAAGTTATATATATATATATATATAGAGATATAGAGAAACAATCAGGTTGTATGCCAAATGATTAAAAATAGAATATGTGTCAGTATTTTTTTGTCCCAGGAAAAAGGTGTTAATTAACAGACCATTGAAGACAAAAATAAACATAAACTCAATTTTCGAAAAATTCTAAAGAGAGTAATACCCCGCATGGCCCTTGTTATTGAGCGAATCAAGGGGCCCTACTCTTTGATTCTCTAATAACAGTGAGCTATGTAGAGGAGTGCTATCCCTCTTCTCCATGAAAGGACCGCTCAATTTTCACATATTACCTTCTTCCGTTTCAATCTTCACAAATCGTTTCTTCAGCTGTCATAATTCCATGGTCAGATCTCATTATGCGGAAGCATTATCATTATGCCAATAAAATAAAACATAAATATGATTAGGGACGGCGTAGTTTTGGGTCAAAATCTGAAGATTCTTGAACGTGTAATACCCCTGAAATTTCATGTTTGACCATGTCTTAGGTATGGTACTCCACACGCGGTCGACACGTGATTGGGACACTTTCCAAACTCACATTCAATGCAGAAAATAATGGACCACAGCCAAAAGGTGATGGTTCTTTTATAGTGTTTATTGAACACATTACGGGAACGAGATCATCATTTTTTAGTGTGTTTAATATATAGTTGTTAAATAATACATTAGACTCTAAAAGATAGTATTTAGTAGACACCATAGAATATATATGAAAAGTGATGGTATGTCCCAAAAATGACCAATGGTCTTTATGGCTACAATTGTCTTTTTACACTAGGATCCACACATAATTTTTTGTGTAAAGAGAAAGGGCAATTATATTAACACCGCGAATTTTTATTTCCACACCACATTATAAATGCACCACGGTAAAAAGACATTTTTAATTCGTATACCACTATTTATCTACACATATACCCGTAAAATTGATTCTCTATAGTCAATGTATAAAATCACATCAAAGATTTGTATTCCTAAATATATTACATCCAAAACAATGTAATTATTTTCTTTTACATTGTTCGTAGGTCAGAATATATACAAATTAGATCTTAAATCGAAGCTCTCAATGTGAATATTAATTTGAGTTAATATCAAGTGAAAACTACTAACGCAAGTTCGTATTTAAAGTTAAAAATATAATCTCTCAAAGTTAATTTAATATAATCATAAATCATCTATAACTTTCCAAATTGGATTTAATTAATTAATTTAATTTAATTTTTTAAAATTGAAATTGAATAACAAAATACTCCAACCATTTTTTATTTTTATTTTTTGGGTTACAACATAAATATTCTAAATTTTCAAATAACTCAAATATAAATGTATAGATTTTTCTAAACTTCTAATTTAGAACAATTCGTTTCTACAAAATTGAAATTAGAGTTTAAGTTAACACCATTTGTTTATTATTATATTTTTTATTTCAATTCAATCACTTGTTCTTAAGTAATAATATTATAAATCTATTTATACTTTATAGAAAGCAATATATATTAACATAAAAAAAAAGTTAAATCATTTTTCATAAAGCAATGTCTAAAAGTTAGGTACTCAAATGAAATTATAAAGAAAATAAATCTTTAAAATTTAAAGTTGTCGAGTCATACTATAAATCATAATTGTGGCAAGTGATTACTAAAAAAGAGAACTGAAAAGAATAATAATTATTAAAAGGAATTCAAATTAAGATAATTATGATTTTGGTGGAAGAAAAAATATTAAATTTAACAATAGTTATTAATGTAATTTTAGCTATAGATATTTAAGTAAATAAAGAAAATAGTTTAAAATGTGATGTTGAAATAAATTTGTGTTGTGAGAATATAATAATTCCCTAAAGAGAAAACTTACATGTGAGTCCATACAATGTGATTAAAATAGTTAGTGAAAAATGCGTCATGTAAATTGAGTGTCTGCGAAACGGTACTGATGGTAAGTCGACCAATACTCCAACTTTCAATTCATTGATTACAACTTTTTTGTTGAATCAAACCAGGCTCTGTGTATAGAGCACGACTACTAATAGAAAACAACCATGTCAAATGTCACACACCATGTAAATGTTTTTATTAATAGTCAGACTCTATATACTGAACCAGATCTGATTCAATAAAAATCAGTCATTGACTACATGACTAGAAAAGTAAGTCATGGTTACAATAATTAGCAATGACAACTTGTGTGTCTAGAAATATTTTTCTATAGTGTCCATTATATATCATTTATGGAGTCTAAATTGTGATGTGATAAGTGTCCATTAGACACATTGGAAGATAATGACTCTATTCCTCCTAGTATGTCCAATAGGCACTTAGCAAATTACAGTTTGGTCTCTATAAATAGTGTCTAACGGACACCATAGAAAAACTGGTGGCTAGAATGATTGGAGCCACAATGGGCCAAACAGGTAGTGTTTTAAAAAGTGCAAGGTATAGAAAAGCGTCGACTTGAAGCTTCAAACATTGTAAGCTTAAGCGCGCATAAGCGACGCTTAAGCGTTAAAAAGCGTTTTTCATTTTTTTATTTTTATTTTTAGAATAAATATAAAACTATTATTTAATTAAAATTAATGTATATCAATTATTTACAAAGACATAAATTGTAAATATATCCATTTAATAAATAACTTTTACTTCAATTTCATCATAGAGTGTTTACATTTTTCTCACATAAGTCATTATTTATTTCTTTTTTTTTTTGATATTTGATTTCTCCTTTATTCTTTTATTTCTTATATAGTAAATTAAACTTTAGGGATATTTTAGAGATTAATATTAATCTTCAAATTTGATATTAATTTTAATTGGATCACAAACAATAAAAGTAAAAGAGAAAAATTTAAAAAATTAGCTTAATTCACGCCTAGGCGCGCTTTTTCCACGCTTAGATAAGTTTTTCCACGCCTAAGCCCACTTAATCTCGCATAATTGGTCAACGCTTTGAGTTGACTCGCTTTTTTTACACATTTTGCCAAAGCAAGGCGTTTTGTCCTCGCTTCGCGCCTAGGCAACATCGAGGCGGTGCCTAAGTGTGCTTTTTAGAATAGTGCCAGCAGGTCACAAATTCCGGTGATTTATTTTTTTAATAATTTTTTTTTTTTTTAGTTGTGGGTATGGTTGCTAAAGGCTTCAAAGAATGAAGACGTTCATCTTAGATGAATTGGTGAAAGTTTCATGACAAATGCAACCCAATTAACTTTTACCAATAACAAAAAATAGGGTTAATTTCACAAAAGGTTCTCGACTTTTGGGTTGAGAATCGATTTCGTCCTCAATTTTTTTTAAAAATCTCTTGGATCCCCAACTTTTAATAAATACTCACAAAAGGTTCTTTTTTCACTATTTACTCAAATTTTTATAAAAAAATAACGATTATACCCTTTAGCCTTCTAATTTTAAAAATAAAAATATTAAAAATATTAAAAATAATAAAAAATTTCAAAAAAACCCCTCCTAAGAGGGCCGCTGGAAATGACTGTCGGAGCCATCAGCCATTTCCGGGGGCCAAAAAGCTACCGAAAACGGTGGGCAGCAGAGATGGGGGGATCCTCCCATTTTGCCACTCCCATTTTAGCTCCCTGAATGGTAGCAAAATGTTGCTATTTCAAGAAGTATTTTACTGTCGAAAATGGTAGCATTTTGTTGCCATTCTGGCAGTCAAAATGGAGGGAGGATCCCCTCATTTTGTTGCCTAAAATGGGCAGCAAAATGGAGGGATCCATCCCCCATAATTGCTGCTATTTTTGGCAGCTTTTTGGTCTCTAGAAATGACTCAAATAGCCATTTTTGGCGGCCCACTTGGGAGGAGAGGGGTGAGGGTGTTTTGTTTTTTTTTTTATTTTTTTTATTATTTTTTTATTTTTTAAATATTTTGATTTTAAAATTAAAAGGCTAAAGGGTATAATGGTTATTTTTATGAAAAGTAGAGTGAATAGTGAAAAAGGATTTTTTGTGAGTATTTATGAAAAGTTGGAGATTTAAGATATTCTTAAAAAATATTGGGGATGAAATTGACTCTCAATCCAAAGGTTGGGGACCTTTTGTGAAATTAACCCTAAAACATATGGTAAAAGATACGGGTGCATCAAACTTTGAAAAGGTATCTTGTTTATTGCTTTGACAGTAGGTGTGACTAAGATGATTCTTTGATTCAATACTATTTTTATTATTGCTTTAAAAAAAATACTATTATTATTATTATAATGATATATAATATACTCATATAACGTATTTGATGGAAATTTATTTCGAGTCCGTTTGGTTCGTATTATAACATGAATGTTTTATAATTTCATTACATCAAATCACAACTTTTCACTTTTCAACAAAATTTAACTAATTAAATTAAGCCATATGTCACAAAAATTCAAAATATATTATAACATAATTCAATTATAAATGATATCAAACGGACTATTAGTTAACTTGTGCCCCAGCAAATTTTGATGTTTGCTCTGAGAAGGGACCGAAGTGATCTTTCCCATCTCATTTGGCCTCGAGATGAGTTCATGAATTATGAAGAAAGACGTTACTTTAGAGCATCTCTAATGGGAAATGTGTAATTTTGTGGTGATTTTGAAGAAAGAGATAGAGAGAAAATGAGTATTTTCATTGAAATTTTATATAAAGAAAAGTGAAAAACATGAGAGAGGTAGAATGAAATTAAAAGGGGTTAATTACACCTATCGTCCTCAACCTTTCAAGTAATTATCAATCACGTCTCAATTTTTAATTTTTCTTCTGAGCGTCTTCAATCTTTTGAAAATGTTACACCTGTCTCTAGTGACGGAAATCATTTATTCTTACGTTAAGTTGAGGGAATTATGGTAAAATATAAAAAACTAAATATTTTAATATTAAAAAAATGAGGGAGACTTCCCCAGCACCCTCCATAGGCGGTCAGAAATGGCAGCCCTTCAGCGGCCAAAGGGAGGGAGTCTCCCCCCTGTGCTTGCTACCATTTCCGGTAACCAAAACCCCCACCCCATAAGGTTGCCAGAAACGGTTCCGACAGCCAAAACGGGGTGTCCCCCCCCGCCCCCTCCCAAAATTTTAAAAAAAAATTAAAGTATTTAATTTTTTATATTTTACTATAATACCCTCAATGTAACGGAAGAATAAACGATTTTCGTCACTGGTGACGTTAGGTGTAACACTTTTAAAAGGTTGATGACGCCTCAGAAGGAAAATTAAAGGTTAGGGACGCAATTGATAATTACTTGAAAGGTTGAAGACGTTAAGTGTAATTAACTCAATTAAAAAATATATGATAAAATAGTAGTGAAAGAGGTGGAGGTATATTTTGAGACTTTACAAGGAACACGAGGAGGGAAATGTTAAGAAAAAATAGTGTAAAAGAGAGAGAAATGATTAAAAAAATTAAAATTAAAAGAAAATAAATAATGAAAGGGACCCATCTGATTTTTTGAGTCACTCTCTTTCCTGAATGGACCAAGTCCATTATTTTTTGGAGATGCTCTTAGTTGTTACAGTATGCATCGTGGGTCAAATGTCGACAGCCAATTTTAAAGTAGAAAACTACTTTTAGGCATATTTTGACATTTTTGTTAGCATGTTTTTTTCCCCTTAATGAATTTGTTTTTAATTTTTTGGTAGATATGGAAGAACTTCGTAGAATAAATTTACAACAATATTAATAATTGTGAAGTAGCAATATTAACAGTTTTCCATAGAGGTAAATAGAACTCAATAATATTGAGCTACTTACTAATCATTAACAGTCAAATACATGTGGTTTTGTGAAATGAGATGTGTTTTCTTACATGTCGTGATTCATGATTGGTGGTCCAACTCGCTTATTAAAACTTTACTTGACTCTATAGAAAAATAGGCAACATTCATGTAAAAAAAAAAAAAAAAATAGAATGAGAAATACGCAAACTATCCCAAGATCGGGATCGGAAGCAGCACATGCCTAAAAAGACCGGTTCCCTAACCATCCTGCATCTACTTAACGATGGGAACAAAAACCATGTGGCTGTTCCTTCCCCAGCTCGCTCAAATTATATTACAATTTATAAATAAATAAATAAGAAAGAAAGAAAAGAAAAAAGAATAAAATGAAAAGGAAAAAAAAGAAAAAGAAAAAGGGAAATAAACGAGTCACTAAAGAGTAATATTTTAATCCGTCGATAATGTTCCTCTAATGTGACGTCCTCACCTACCATATCACTTCGTTTCTTCGCCAACCAGTTTGGTAGCATCCAGAGGAACCAAACAATCTGCAAGGCATGTTAAACAGTGCGTAGAATATGCAGTTTACTTTTGAGTCTTTGTATCGTTGTCTAGTATTGGTGCTATTTCTGTCATTTTGAAGTTATTCTTTAGTATGCCACTTGACAACTTTATACAGTGGCTAATTTTTTGATTAGTTGCTAACACTTCTTTTTTCCTGCGTGTCTGTATTATAATGACTCCCTGGCTACACATTGTATTTTTTTATTCTTGATGGATAATATAGGGAAAGTTTCTTCATTTATTTTGAAACTCCGATACGTGGAGGGGCAATCGCGGTTCAAGCCCAAGGCCTTCTATCCGGAATGCAATTTTTTTCCACTCCTCTCTTGAGATAATGGAGGATTTTGAAAAGACAGGTTCCAGGAAGCTACCTGTATGTCTCATTATTTCATGTCATCCGCACCTCTAAAACAAACACAATCCAAAACCTTTGGATCTCACTTAAAAGGACATGTCTTAGTTCTGATGAGCTTTTCTACAAAATCAGATCTGGCTTAGTGCAAGCAGCCAAATATGATTCTTTAAAATTTGATTAGTTCTCACTTCCAATGGTGTGCCAAAAATGATCTCTCACCAGACGTACGACGGGAGATCGGGTGGGTCTACATGATGTCCCACATCTTAAGAAATAGAAAATAGAAAGCTTCTAGTGAAAGAGCTATATGGTAAGACTAAGATGTTTTGCTATATTCTTGACAACATCCGCTGCCTGAACCGGAGATGCTGTGGTACTAGAATTGTGGAAAACATTGCTTTTCAGTTGAAGCTTAATACAAGACGCATGTAAACCGTGAAACAACTAAAATTCCGAATAATTAATAAAGGTATCAAACATCATTTCACACAACGTACACAGGATGAAATATCACATTGATTCTCAACGCAAGATTTTCTCGTTGAGATCACATCAAGATAAGTGTTAACAACTACAGGCGCCTGTTTGAAATGGAATTCCAGCAAGAGAAGACAAATTTGAGTTAAACCAGTAATACATAACAATCTGTAGCACTAGTAAAAGGTAAAACTTCCCATGGAAACTTGTCAAACCTCAGCTTCCATGTAGTCTTTAGCAGTATTGTTTAAGTTCAGTTAGTAAACGGATTTTTGCTTTCTTGTTTTGTATCAGAAAATGGTGAAATCTGATAGTAATAAAGTATTACTCACACTTCCAATTAATATCAAGAATTCTTTTCCACTTTGGCTGCCGAATTCCTCCATCACACATTTAAGTAAAAACTAAAAAGCTGTACCTTAAGAGGTAAAGTAGAAGATGAAATACTATATACTCCATCAAAAAAACTTTACCAACAATTCAAGATTTGTAATTTAAAGCAACCCACTCTGTTTTAACAGCTTGTCAATTTCTAAGAATATTTTAAGTTAATTAATTATATCCTACAATTTAGCATCACAATCAATTCGTTCCTCCCTCTCCAGATAGCCTGCAAAAAATGTGTTGCTGTGTAACAGAAATCATTAAAATTTTCACAGACTGAGCATTCCCTCCATTAAAAACACAAGAAATAGACTCACCAAACAATAATTTCTTATCACCATATATGACAAGAAGAAATAATAATAGAAAAGAGACAGCTTTATGGATTATCTACAAAAGGAGGCCATTCTTCATATTTCTATTCATATTTACACTCATGTGGGAGCATATGGGGATGATTAATAAAATCTTAAAACCCTAGAGACAAACAAGAAAATAAGCAAAGTCGTGTGTATTGAATAAATTTGGAATTAGAACCGATCCCATGAATCCTTTCCATTGATGGATTATAAATATTAATTTGGTCCTTTCCATTGTGTCTCACAGAATGTGCATAGGATGAAATATATCTTACTCACGTTGATTCTCAACATACCGTTTTCTCATTAATCACATGAAGACAAGTATTAACAAGCCAAAGGTAATTAAAATTTACATATACTGAAGCCCATTTTTGTAATGGAATTCCAGTAAACAGAAGACAATTTTGAGTTAAACCAGTTATTTGCCTCAGGAATTTAAAGAAAACAGAGAGAGTAATGCATAACAATCTGTAGTATAGCACCAGTAAATGTAAAATTTCCATATGGAAACTCATCAAACCTCAGCTTCTACGTAGGCTTGGCAGTGTTGTTTAAATTCAGTATATGAACCTCTGCTTTCTCGTTTTGTATCAGTAAATGGTGAAATCTGATGTTAATAAATTATTGGTGATACTTACAATCAATATCAAGAATTGTTTTCCACTTTGGTTGCTGAATTCCTCCATCATACATTTAACTAAAAACTAAAAAGCTTTTACCTTAAGAGGTAAAGTAGAAGATGAAATGAAATACTATATCAAAAAGCTTTACCAACAAATCAAGATTTGCAATTTAAAGAAAATCCTTTTCATTTTAAATTTTTAATAGCTCGTCAATCTGTAAGAATATGTCAAGTATCATAGTAAATCATATCCTTCAATTTAGCATAACAAACAATTATTTCTTTCCTCCATCTCCAGATAGCCTGCAAAAACTGTGTCGCCATGTAATATAAATCATTAAACATTTTCACAAACCGAGCATTCCTTTCATTAAATACAAGAAATAAATTAACCAAACAACAATTTCTTAAGACCGTATATAAGAACAAGAAATCAAATTCTATTTACAAAAACAGATATTTCTTGATATTTATATTCATATCTAAACTCATGTGGGAGCATCTGCTGATGCTTAATACTCTCTAGATACAAGCAAGAAAATAAGCAAGCCATTTATGGAATAAATTTGAGACCGGAAATCGGAATCGATCTCGAGAATCCTTTCCATTTATAGACTATAATTTGGTCCTGTAGTGGCATTCTTGTTTGGTAACATTCCTACCGGAAATACTGACTTCCAAATCACAAGTAGTGTAGGAAACAACGTGAATACTGAACAAAATCCGAAGTTTTCCGGCAATTCTCGTGTAAGTTTGCAGAGGCAACGTACCGGACATAAAGTCGGAGTACAGATTGGAGTTGGAAAGCATCCGATCCGCCAGAAGCGTCAGAGTCAAGTTGAGTGTCTTGGTGTCACGGGCGCCAATATTCCCCGCCGGAATGGGTACTTCGCCGACCACATCGCCTCTGTATCTCAGAACAGCGTTGCTGTCTTTGTACTTGAACCCCACTCTGTTCGGATTCTTCACGGCGACGCTGGTATCGACAGTGACATTCAGGTGAACTCTGAACGGGGCTACGTCGAAGGAGACATCGAAATCGGAAAGTGCGACGGAAGTGACGGTGGTAACCGGCCGCTTGGCCTTGAAAACCGTGAGCCCGAGAATCAGAAAAATTAGGGCTAAAGCTAGAATCACCGCTACCACAGCCCCACACACGATTCTCCGTCTCCGTTTCTTGCTGGGATTGTTATCGTGTCGAGCCATCATCGTCTTGTTCTCCAGCTGCTTCGATGATTCCACCTCCATTAACACCTTTCTTCCCCTGCTGCTCCCTGAATCACTTGGAAAACTACTGCTGATACTACGTAGCTCAAATCCAACACAACAATATATACAATAAATTAGCTCCTGAATCCTAGTGTCCTTTTATGTACTAATGCAGCAGCGTCCAGTACTCTCCCCAAGAAATGCTAGAATCCATTAACAGCCGAAAATAATAATGCTGCTTAATTAACAAGAAAACCCACTGATAAACCCAACAAATTTAACTCTTCCTCCAAATGGGACCATTCACGGGATAGTATTCGTATGGGCCAGATAGGTGATTAAACTTACAGATCCCATTAATATACAGCCTAATTTTTCGCAAAAACAACAAGTAGGTTGGTGAATCGAAAGAGATGTATAACTATATAAATGGGATTTAGATAATCAATAATTCAATGCGAATGGAGATTTTTGGTGGGCGTGGCATGTAAACCTTAAGGAAGTTAGATGAGAGTGGGGCAGTTATTGATTTTTATTGCACCTGGTTTTTTGTTGCTATTTTTGTCTCCTGCAATTACTATAGTTTGAAAATTAGGTTTTCAATTTTGTTTAATTGTTAAAGGTGCCACATTTAAAAACTCGACCTTTTAATTTAGTTCGGTTTCTATCCATTCGATTGTTAAGGAGTCGGTTTACAATAAATAGAAGGTGGGCTCAACCACCCTCGACCCATCCCGGTGTTTATGTTTCTAAACTAGTTCAAGTGTTAATTTCGTATTACGTAATTTCTCTTCAACTATAAAATTATTAGATATCAGAAGGTTGCAGTAATACTTGACCATGGCTTTTTTTTTTGGCCTTATTATTAGGTTATATTGTTAATTTTTTGAACAAGTTCTCGGTGAATTGATTTAAAGAATGTTATATCAATTGTGCTCTTCAACTGATTCATAGTGAATCTATCTAGAACAAGAATACTAGCAGAGCTTAAATTGATTTTGATCTCCTATCAACTGACACATGTCATACAAAGACGCATGCCAATTGCCACGTGTAAAAAATCAATTTTGGTGTGGCATGCAGCGCGCACATTTGCTAGCAACGAGTTTGCCTGGCCGCTTTAGCAGGAACTGGAGGTTGAATTGCTGAAAAAACAAATCTTGGGGATCGTTGCTAACAGGTTGGCAAAAGTTTGGTCCCCCGCAAGTAATATTTTCGTCTCCCTGCTCAAAATGGGACCTCGCCGCGTAGCGTGTCATGCGACCTTGATTTTGACTCGTGTAAGTAAACCAACACGTATGTGCATCAATCAACAATACTAAAATTTCCCAGGATTCTCAATGAGTGTTCTTTGATATATAAATATATGATTATTGACATTAGCACCCAAGGATTGAAAAACCCAAAACCGCCAATCTTCTTAATTAGAAGCTTCTATCCCATCATTTAGGGATTTTTTTTCCTTAAGTCCAATCCCAATTTTAATGAAATTTAGAATTGTGTAAGGATATATATTTATATATGATGTAACCACTCAATTTAAAAGATGAAAGAAAAGTTTCTAGCGTTCTTACAAAATGAAAACATGACAAGTGAATTGCGAGCCTTTACTCACCAAAGAACTACACTTTATATATCTACTTGTTAGCTTTCACCTCAAAAAACCTTTATATTATCACTCTTCTATGATTAATTAGATTCTCACTTATAGTTTTCATTATCTTAGTTATAGAGAGTTATTTATCTGAGTTAAAAGTCTCATTCTTCAAGAGAATCCAACTTGAGGCACTTTCTTACTATGAGAGTTAAGTATATTAAATTCCATTGCAATAAAAGAAACATGATAAAAGAGATTATGAGTCCAAGAAGAAATTGTTCTCAAATAAACTAAGATTGCTTGTAAGCACCAAAAGCATTAGATTGCTTGTAAGTATGTATAATGAAAAAGCAAGGAAATATGCTCCCTTAGTCCTTTTTTTTTTAATGCTTTTCTCATTCTTTTCACCCCTAAAAGAAAGCAATAGAATAAAGTTGTTCTAACAAAAATAATTAAGGATTTGTGATGAGTACAGCCGGTCAGGTTGTGAGTCTTGAATTAGGCAGAATGGGGGATGCTGCCAATAGGGACTAGGATTACTAGAGAACATCACATCATAAATTCAGGATTTTGATCAGATTAGCTGAAATTAGAGAATATGAAAAATGAATTATTCCATAAGAGTACTACCAACATTGTTTTCCAAACATACGCAGTGTAATTTGAAAACGTTTAGGCAACAGCATTCAGATCACCAAGATGATGACATCCTTCGACAATGGTGACGCCATTCTTTGCTTAAAAAAGATCAATTGAAAATTGACTCAGAATTGAGATTTGTCCAAGCCATCAAAGTACGGATGGTCCATTGCTGCTTTAGCTGAAATTCTGTCCGCTGGGTCATATTTAAGCATTTTCTGCATCGACCAACCACAACATTCCACATTAGTCTCACAAGTTTCAGCAAATCCAACAAAATTCAACTGGTAGATTTTAAACCCTCGTATTTCCATTCATGCTCCCAAGTTACAAATAAACAAGATGCACAAAGTCTAGCTAAACACTAATTAAATTAATAATTAAAAAAAAGGGTGAGGTTGAGGACAAGGAATTACCAAGAGAAGGTCAATGCCTTCAGGTCCTAGCGATGGAACAGCACGAGCCAAGTTTTGGGGTTCCCATTGTGGATATACATGCCAATCCCTCAGAGAACTAACTCCAGGCCACTGTTTTTCTGTTGGTGTTCCCAGCATCCTTTCATGCAAGCAAAAATGTTTCAGTAATTTGTGTGAAGAAACATATCATACTTGTCCGGTTTCAAACTTTTATTTAACAGAAATTAAACATTTTTACATTTTCATCCTATTTGTCACCAGAATGATGAACACTCTTTACATTTATTTGCGGTGGCCATACATGAACCTGAGGACCGTAAAAGTTACATATGCACAACAGAAAACTCTCATTATGAAGAAACCTTTGCAATGCAGTATATATTTAAGATTCTATAATACTGTGACCCAGAAAGAATTTCAAGTATCGAAAAAAAGATGCACCATAAATTAGTAAATTTCTCTCTGTTCAGCCATGTCCAATAGCTTCTCTCAAGACTCGTCTTGTTAGTGTAGAAATACAATGCGTCTACCAAAAAAAAAAAATACGAAGATTATTTGGATGCACAAGCATAAGGTGAAAAAAATATTTTTCTGTCTAGCATGTTATAATAGAATACATCTAATGCTATTTTGATGAATAAAATTGACAAAGCATTCATTGCATCAAAATTCAGCCTCGTCTAGTTCAACAGTTGCCTAAACGAAAATGAACCAAGTCACTAATGAATCCATCCTTCCTCAGAAATAAACAAAACTTTTCTCGCCATGTAAGTACAAAGACATGGAATTATGGAAAACATTATTAGCTAATTCAGGCCACTATCCCTGATACTTAAACTAGGTTATCTACAATCAAGAAATAAAAGATGCTGCACAACCATTAACTAATCGGCTAATCCAACTATAAGAATTCAAGCATACCTAAATATGTGGAGCAGTTGCTGGAATTCAGAATCACCAGGAAACAGAGCTTGCCTTCTTGCCATCTCAGCTACAAAAGCCAAAAAAAGGGGTTTTAATAGGCGGCTGTGATTTTGACAGCACCTACTGCAGTGATGAGTCGAATTAACTACATATCTGGTTAATTTTGTTAGTATTCAAAAAAGTGCTACTATGAGATTTTCAAAGAAAATAAAAGATCATCAAATACCAAACAGTAGAAGAGGCAAGTAACTAAATTCCCTAGATAACTTTAATTCAGTAGGAGAAACATGTTCTCACCAAAAATACAGCCAACGGACCACATATCAACAGCGGTAGAGTAGTGAGTGGACCCGAGAAGAACCTCAGGAGCTCTGTACCAGAGAGTAACTATCTGCAGATAACAATAGAAGGAGGAAAAGGAAAAAAAGAAATTTGGATCACTAAATTATGTATTCTAGCTATGAAGCACAATAAATAATTACAGGGAGTAAACAAAGATGGCTTGAAAGCAACAAGAAAAAGGGTGCAAACCTCGTGGGTGTAGCTCTTGAGGGGGACAGTAAAGGCCCTGCCCAAGCCAAGATCGGCAATTTTGAGGATCCCTTTTTCATTATCGACAAGTAGATTCTGGGGCTTGAGATCCCGGTGCAGGACACCATGACTGTGGCAGTGCGCGACGCCCTTGCAGAGCTGATAAAGAAAACTCTGAATAAGAGTGGGCGGCAACGGTCCAGGATTAGGCCCTTTACGGTAAGTATCGATAAACTTCTTCAGATCGGTATCAAGATACTCAAACACAAGGTACAGAACGGGTTTTCCATTCTTGTCGACATGCTCGACACAGAGGAGGCGCACCACATAGAGACTCTGAGAGAGCATCTGAAGCAGAGAAACCTCGCGGAGGGCTGTAGGAGGAATGCCCTCTTCGTCCATCTCAAGACGTGTTTTCTTCAGGGCAACCAGCTGCCCCGACGTCTTGTCCTTAGCCTTGTAGACTTTCCCGTATGTACCTTCCCCAACCTTCTCCAATTTCTCGTACTTTTCCATTGTTTCTTCGGTTGGAGGGTGATTTTATTCAATTCAATTGACTCCGAAACCCTACTGTAGTGGCGATTCTTTTCGATGAAGAAATGGGGATGATTTGAAGAATTTTTAGAATTGGAGAGAGCGTCGGTTTTGAACTGCGATTTCCTTCTTTCTGCAACGGCTCCTAGGCGGCATGCGTTTCCCTCTTTTTGGTTTTGAATTTTGAACTTCGTATCCCCACATGGGCCAGGCCCATACCCGTTATTCCTGAACACACAAACCACCAACCCCCACCCCCCGGAAAACAAATTTTTTTGAGCACATGGAGATGTCAACTGGAATTCGATTAATGGGTCGGGTGAATTCTATGAACTAGACATCTGACTTGGTTGAGTTCTATTGATTCTCAAATTCTATAGAAAAACTGGCTGTTAGTCGACCTGAATTATTGTTATGGAAAACTAAAGCCTAGACGTGACAAGACTTAACCGATGCGTGACAAGAAATGAA
>CAVNYN010241663.1:0-53603 GCA_963692815.1 Nyctanthes arbor-tristis | reverse complement strand
TGAATAAAGAAAAGATTCACTTAATTCAACTTATCATTTAATGCCACATTAGATGTCACATAGACTGATGTTAAGCACCACTGGTGCTACAAACTATTATTCAGATAAAAAAGGGTTAAATTCATATTTATTATATTGCTCAGTTCTGGCTTTAAATCTGCAGATACATATCATATTAGAAACTTGAAATTTTGGAGCATAAATTAGCCATTGTACAAAATGTGATGGCATACAGGTATGGCTTTGTCGCACGTGACTTGATGTATAGCCACAATCAACCATTTCTGCTTGAAATAATAATATGGTTAAATTGTGCCCTAATGATTAAGATACTCGCATCAACTTATGCCCCCTCTCTGAATTTCCTTCCCATTCTCTATGTCCCTTTGTATAATTAAAAAAAAAAAGACGAAATGAAGGAGGGGAATAATTTAACCATATTATTATTTCAAGCAGAAATGGTTGATTGTGGCTATACATCAAGTCACGTGCGACAAAGCCATACCTGTATTTAATAATAATAATCTATATATATATATTTAAATTAAAAGAAGTCTAACCTTATTTTCCCGCCTAAACCACTGATGTCATTATTGACATCATTTTTCTTTTCTTTTTTGTCTTTTTATTTTTTCCCTTGCGAACGCACTTTTACTTTTTTCTTCCACAATCATCTCCAATCTCCGTCTTAGCGTTTATTCAATTTATCTTTATACCAAACTCTCTCAATTTAACAAACCGTGTTTTCTTTAGTCTCCAAAATCAAGCCGTCAAAGTACAAATTCAAGCAAATAACATTTTAAAGGTCCCATGTTTCTTGACAGTTAAGTAGTTAAATTATGATCTTTCATTCCCTTTCACTTTTGAATTGTTGATTTACATCTCCTCTATTGATTTTTTTAATCTTTTTTTGAGTTTGGTAAATAAAAAATTATTTAGAAGTTATGGATATTTGGCATTAAATTAAAGGGTGAAATTTCATCTGTTGTTTTTTGATTTGGGGCATATATATGTTGAATTCCATATATCTATAGAAATTTATAGACTATGCATATTACAAGGATATAATGCAATTTAACCAAATTGCATTGAAACTCAAACAATCTTGTAGAGATTAAATAAAAAACTGAAACTCCTAAATATGTACAAATTCATATAAAGTCAAATACCTAAAGATCGTCAATAAACTATTTATTCAAGTTACAACATTAAATTCTGTTTTCTATTCTTTCTTTCTATGTTTGTTCTTTTTTTTCCCTTCTCCATTTTAGGTTAGATCATTGACTACCTAACTAGAAAATGGAGCAATTGAATGTAAATGACACTAATAAAAGAAAATGTAGCTGGAATAATTTCAAATTACATGTATTGGTGTTGTCCGCTTTCACTTCATTTTAAAATTATTTATTAGAAGACTGATAAAGTTCAGCATTTAAAATCTAGGAGGTATATATATGTTGTACTGAGAGTTGTGGACGATGAAACTCTTTAAGTGTAATATTGTGGTTAATGTTAGTAGAGTGCATAGGCCCATTCACCTATGGTGAAGTTGTAATAGTTATGTCTATAAAATATTTCATTTGTATGTGTATCTATGCTGAATATATATAAGCTACGAATAATTTTGGTTGAAAATTACAAATAATTTTGGTTGAAAATTGAATTCCTCATTCAATTTTTTATTGAATAAATTTTCACAGGATCCATAGAACACATTACCTTAAATATTTATTCACAAGTTGATCTTTTTCTGTGAATGCAATATTTTGCTAATAATATTACGTGAAAGTTAATATTAATAATATTAAATAATTAAAACTATAAAAAATTAATTACATCAATATTTTATCACTGATTGCACCCAAGATATACATGTTGAAGACCGTTAATAAATTTATACATAATTAATTAAACTTTCTTGCTTTTTCAAGTATTTAATTTAATTTAATAATAATCCCCTATTATATACCATAATCCTACCCATATCATGTTGTGAATTTTTTACATATTATTTGAATGAGTTTTGTTTTGACACAAGATCATTACATCATGAGAAAGTATGAATTTATTGTTTATGTAATCAAATTTTACTCCTACATTATTATACTTTGATGTCTTAATATCCCTAATCCCTTATTTCTTTTATAGATTCTTAGCCGAATTTGCGGCTGCTAATGAATTGAGTATTGAGAATAGACCTCTTCCATTGAGGTATATTTACAAGAAGAAATAAGATTTGAAATGGAACATTGATTATTATGTGAATTGTGAAATGAACATAGATTGCCTTTTCAATATAAGTATATTAGATTATTACTATTATTGGTACTATTTTCTCTATTCACCTTGTGTTTTTACAGTTTTTTAGAATATGTTTAACTATTGTACATCTATTAAAAAACTTTTACATTGTTAAATTTCAAAAGTTTTTTTCTACTCGTGCATCACACAGTGCACGGGTGTTACACAAGTAATAATAATAACTAGAAGATAGAGAGAGAGGGAAAAAGACAAATAACAATTATAAAGACAAGCAATAATAATAATAATAATAATAATAATCAACCAACGGAAGGGAGATTTTTCTCTTTTAGTGGCTCAAAAAAAATCACAAAAGGCTATCTGTCCTTTACTCACTTTCTCTTCCTCTTCCTTCCTTCCAACTTTCCTTCTTCCTCTTTTTCTTTTTGTATTATGATTTTACAGTCGGTATCTACTATTATATAGTATACTAGTAATAAGAAGAAGAAGATAGAGAGAAAAGGAAAATGACAAATGACAATTATAAAGACAAGCAACTCAAATCAATATGATATATTGTGATAAGATGTGAGAATTAACAAAAGCTTTTGATTTTGAGATCCACACCCTCGCTTATTTGTTCAATAATTCAATATCTAAAGCATTTTGGAGACAACAACTTGGGAGGCTTTCCCATGCCCGCTATGGATCTCATCTGTTTTTCAGTTTGGATTTGCTGAATTATGAGCCCCCCAATTCGTTGCATTTTTCAGTCAACATTCTACTGTATAGCTCCATTCTATAATCAGCCACGGAGTTTACTGGTATATTATTTACATATTTTTCCATCCATTTTTCTAAAGCCCATCTCGCCTAAGTTGTGCAAATTGCACCATAAACTTTAGTATAAATTGTTAATGTTTCAAGCAGTCTATCGGATGTGATATAATTTGTCTGCAAAAGACAATGTTACCCTTGCGTTTTTTTTCAGCTTCCAAATTAAAGCTTAGGTTCAAGTGAATTTTTATAAAAATGCATGTCCCAATGCAGAATCAATCATAAGAGAGGAGGTTCAAAAAGCTTACTTGAGAGACAAAGGAATAGCTCCTGGTGTTGTTAGAATGCGTTTTCATGATTGTTTTATCCGCGTAATGTTAATCACCTATATACCGTACTTTTCCTCATTCTGTTAAATAAGTTTTCACTACACAACACTTGGCAAAAGAAGAAACAGATGAGTACATCTGATCATGCTACCATCTTGTTTATTCTTGCTGTCAGAGAAGTTTCTATCCCAATTAATACTAGAATTCTTTGTAGGGTTGTGACGGCTCGGTTCTAATAAAATCTACCACTGGAAATTCTGCAGAGGAGGATGGTCCCCCAATTGCAGGTACTCTTCGTGGTTTGAAGCAATCGAAAATGCCAAGGCCAGACTTGAACAACAATGCAGAGGAGTGGTCTCATGTGCAGATATCCTTGCATATGCTGCTAGAGACTCCATAGTCGTTGTTAGTATACTACCCCAAACTCAAAACCTATTTCACAGAGACTCCGAAAATTTCTTAGCTCGTGTAAGACTTGTTTGTTCTTGGCACGCAGTCAGGAGGGCTTGGCTGCGATGTTCTGGCAGGAAGAAGAGACGGACGAATTTCTCGTGCTGCGGAGACTTTAGATATACCAGCTCCATTCAACAACCTTGACCAGATCACGCAGGCTTTTGCCAAGAAAGGCCTGTCCTCCGAAGACATGGTTGCACTACCAGGCAGGATAACCTACATGATTTTTCTGTCCAATTTTACTATATGGGCTGAGCTTTTCTAAAACTCGATTCAGAACTCAGAACAGATCAATTTCCGGTTTCGTGTTTCATGTGTGACTGAATACAGGTGCACATACAATTGGTCGCTCGCACTGCACATCATTCAGCAACAGATTATACAATTTCAACCAACCAAACAGTCAAGATCCAATCTTGGATCCCTTATATACAATCCAACTGAAGCAGCAATGCCCAATACGACCTAATGGAAATGTTGATCCCACCGCTGTTGTTTTCATGAACTTCAGCCCCGACTATATCTGAAAATAGCTACTACACTGATGTTTTACAAAACCGTGGATTGTTTACCTCGGACCAGACACTGACTACAAGTCTAGATACGCTATCAGAAGTCAGAGAATATGTAAGAAGTAACTTGCAGTGGCAGAGAGATTTTGCCGATGGTTAAGATGAGTCAAGTTGAAGTTCTTACCCGGAATGCTGGTGAGATTAGACTCAACTGCAGGGCCATCAACCCATAAAACTATATTTTTTCTTCTTAAAATAAACACCTACAGAACGGCTAGAAATTCTCCACTCTAGATACAACATTCATCTGCTTGGGAAGAAATGAATTTCAAAGCTGTGTGTACCGTTTGAAGAAAATGAAATTCTCCAAATCTTTTGTTATAATGAAAATCAAATATGTTTAAAAAGCTGAGACGAGCAAATATTCCATTGAGGCAAAAAAGGCATAAAAGTTGAGAAGATAAACATAATCAGGAACACAAACTTTCAACAAGGATAAAAGAGCGCAGTTCCATTGCTCAATAAGGTTCAGCAGAAAAACCACAATGAAGCAAAATTCTACGATCAAATTGAAAAACTATCACGAAGGTCAAACTTAAAATGTAGGGTAATTATCGCATTTAGGTTGTCAACTCCATAATGGCACTGACTATGTCTCCATTGTGAGCCTTG
This sequence comes from Nyctanthes arbor-tristis, assembly GCA_963692815.1. Taxonomy (NCBI): domain Eukaryota; kingdom Viridiplantae; phylum Streptophyta; class Magnoliopsida; order Lamiales; family Oleaceae; genus Nyctanthes; species Nyctanthes arbor-tristis. The sequence goes on along the minus strand of CAVNYN010241663.1, from coordinate 48,619 downwards.
AGAGCTTTGACAGCCTTGCCCTTGGAAACCCCTGCTTGTGTCATGACCAAATCAATGTCCCGAGGCTCGACTCCAGTCTCGTCAATCTCTTCCTCATCCTCATCTGCCTGTTCTGTTGCAGCTGAAGCCGATACATCTGGTTTAGCCATTACAGAACCCATATCAGGCACCCTGAATTGTTGGGCAGCTTGGGTCTGGAGTTGAGAGCTCAAATCCTCAATCTTGGCCTCTCCAAATATAATATAGGTGTCAGAATTCGGGCTCTTGAAAACATCTGGCTTTGAGATGAAAAATAATATCTGCAATTTACATGAATTCATTATAAAGATTTGCAGCAGCAGCAGCAAAACGCATCCATACCGGAAAAATAAATAAGTATAGAGTATTACATTTTTCGTCCTCTTAATAGTGACCCGACTAACCCCAGGAACAGGTTTCATTCCAAGTTTCAACATGGCCTTACGACTCTTCTTCTCACTTCTGCTCTGCTTAGAGCTTTCATTTGCACCTGCATTCGCTTTTCAATCAATAAATAATTTTAAAGGAAGCTGAACACATGCATTCTCAGGACAAGTAACGAACTTTGATTTTTTCTTCAGGCAGCAGCTGTTGACTATAATCACTACAAAAGAAGGAAAGATTCATGCAACAGAAAAATGAATAACAGGCAAGGCATGCCAGAGGAGAAAATCCCCTCAATCCCCTCGGTCAGTTGAAGAATAGAGAAGCTGCTAGCGGCTCGAGAAAGAGGCTCACCTGGAGGCCGCCGCTGATTTTTGAAACAGATCATAACAACAATTTTCTGGGAAAATTATGCCCAAATATATAGAAAAATAGTCTTCATAAAAGTACAATTTCAGGCTCTAGACCGTTATCCATCTCACCTAAAAAAGCCTAATCCAGTAGTAACCAGCAAAAGCATAAGTGACATTGTCTCCTGGTTTCAATCATTAATTCAAAAGTTTCCAGCTATAATAACTTAAAACGATCTCCCTAATAGCCAAGTAAAACCACATAAACCATAACCAGTATTCACTGTTAAAACAAAAGGAATCACATAAGGAAATCTATTTCTCATAAAACTAAAATTAATTCAATGAAGATACTAAGACAGAAGACACTTGTATACGTTCAATACTTTTGGGGGGGGGAGGGAGGAAATTGGACCTGGGGTACCATCTTCCTTGTCATCATCCTCGTCATCGGTATCTTCAGCGTCATCTTCATGTTCATCTTCTTTCACGTCCTCCACCACTGGCTCATCCTTCACTCAGTCAAAAAAAAAAAAAAAAAAAAACAGTGAATTCTCTCTCTCACAATGTATATATCCAAACAAAGGAGGTATTAATCTAGCATCAGAATAATACCTGAAGCTTTTCCTCGGCCACAATTTCTTCAACGACGGGACCCGGCATTCTCGTGGTTTTGAGTGTTTGCAGTCAAGACTCAGAGTGCAGTGAGGATAAGAGGAATTTGATAGGGATGACAGGTTCTATTTTAGGGCTCCATATTTATGCCGGTAGTTTTGGGCTACACATTCCCACTTATTTTGAACTTTTTGGCCCATCACTTAGTAATGATACCCCGCCAACTATCCCCATGCACATATAGTAGTAGATTATTGGAATAACTGTAAGCCTCCACGCCCATTGTGTAAGATTCTCTAATAATCTTTCACCATATATGCGTATAACGAGATAGTCCACTATACATATAGCAGAAGATCATTTGTGTATCACATGTGGTTCTTTTAAGGTCATATTTTGCTATTTTATCACGTGTGGTTCTTTTATTGATTGGTGATAAATTGCATTAAAGGGATTGAAAGAATATGAGATCCAACTGATTTTTTTTCCAGTAAAACGATGCAAAATATGATATTGTTATATCAAATAAGATGAGAGGTGACTATAAATTTTTTTTTTTTTTTAAATATTATATAAGGGGAATGTGGGGATGAGAATTGAACCTAGACTTAGCATATGGAAAACTTACTTGAATGTCACTAGATTAATTGGGTCTTGGTGAGCAGTGATTATATTTAACTAAACTATAAATAAATACATAGATAAAGAATAAGTGACGGAGGAATAATAGTATTTGCACTCCCTTAATGGAGATTAGAGTCACAACACAATATCGTAAAATATCAAACTCAAGAGTTTCCTTTTTCACATATGATTATTGTTTGCCTGAGTGAGACGTTGAAATAAAAACATGATAGGAAAAATAGAAACATCTGCATAAATGGCAGCGGCTCAACCTTTTTGTTCTTAAAACCACGCAGCTAAAACTGATCAACAGAATTGCCAAGAGTTATCCGGCAAGAACACTCTCTCATCTACCTCTCATTAAATTAAACTTCATTCACTTCTTAAAAAAAGGCAATAAGATTTGAACGCAGCACAAACCTGAAAGAACAAACAACCAAAGCCTATATTTACCAAAAGAGTGGGGAGGTAAATGGTCGTTGAGTATAATTGCTAGCATTTTAACATGTAAAAGCTACTGACAATAAGGGGAGGAGGCTAGCAAAAGCATGACTTTTATGTTCTGCAAACCCACATCTATAGAGCTTTAACCATGTTCTTTGTTCTAAGATTGGCAGCACTCATTAAGCAAACTGCACATATTTATATCCTGTCTTGCCTCTTCAGTCTCCTTTCATTATCCCAAGATTCATTATTGAAAGCATGGCAATGGCCAGATGATCCTTCCCACTTTTTACATGGAGCAGCCAAATCACATACGTAGCAGTAGCACTGCACAATCAAACATACATTTCAATTCAAATTCAGCATCCAAATTTCTAATGGGAAAACCATTGATCAGTTTACTCATCAAGTAGGTATTACCAGTTTACAGTGATTGGCATGGTTTGTCTTCTCAAAAGGATACTTCGCACAACTGTGCCTCGGATGAGGGTAATCTCTACAGGCCACCTATTCACCATTATCAAATGTCAAATAAATGATAATCATATGTCAAGAAATTTCAGAGGATTCAGTACTTTCATGTGAACAAAATTATCAGGGAAACCAAGTTCATAAGGAGAATGAAAATGAAGACAAAAGAATGTCAACAAATGTATTACTATAACAAGTATATATTCTAAGGCTGCTAATAAATAAATCAATGGTAAATACAACACCACCACTCAGTTTATATCTACACTACAATTGAACAGTTCATATTGGTACACTTAATAAATAGTAGAACCTTAAAAACTGTGTTTCCAATACTCTCAAATTCTTCACACAAGTCAACAACTTGCATAGCAATCAGTTCAGTAAACTTGACTAGCTTGAGACTAAATATTCAAAAACTGAAACCTAATAATTCCAATGATATAACTAGTGGAAAAATATCAAATTTTGGCACTTTCATCAAGTTTTCACAAATAACAAATGCCATAAAGCAAGCACTAATGTGCAACTAATTCAAGTTTCTAATAATAGCAGCAGAACTCTGAAACTAAATTTCAAGTGGTAGAACTTATTTTAACTCGTCTGATATTCAACCAACAGTCCAACACTTGAATATAAGAAGAGATGCAGTAAAGAGATACAATCAAATATTAATTAATCAAAAAAATGCAAGGATACAGAATTCTGAATAAACATATGAACTCTATATGGTTCAAATCAGAGTCCAACAATGTTTACCATGACAATGTGCTATATGCCAGAAATCATTGACCCCATCAAGCTCAAGTAAGAGTGAAATGATTGGAATTATAATAAGCCAAGGACTATTTTTGAAATTTTCTTTCTGCAGATAAGTAAAAAAATAAATAAATAAATAAAGGATACCCGTTTTCACAAAACACTCCGAAGATCACGAAATGCGAAACTGTTGGTCATTGAGAAGGATTACCTGCCCCCTTTCAGCAAGCACGTGCAAATCCGGAGAATCAGCACCTTCAGTATTCGTGGCACAAGACAAAACATCAAAAGAATCATTGGGATCTAATTCCAAAATAAAGCAATCTTCCGTCCTCTCAAAATTCTCGACATGCTCCCTGTTTCTCACACATACAATGGAGCGTAAAGGAGTGTCGTTCTTCTCTGAAACAGGGGAAGGGTAAGAATCGTCAATTTCTATCACTTCGACTTCATTCTTATCCATTCTTGAAGATTTCCTTTTGGATTTTCTTCCAGTCCCTCTGCCACCCATTCGAGTAGATGTTCTAATCCAAAAAAAAACCCTAGAAATTTGAAAAAAGGAAACGGGACCCGGACCTCTGTACTAGATCCTTGAATTCGAGGAGGTTGAAGCATATTTTGAAATTCTGAGGCAGCCGGGAAGAGATGAACAAGCGTCGGGGTGACGTTAAATGGGCTGAGTAGGCCCAATATAAAAAATGACCTATTAAGGATAGCGGCCGAAAGTTCCATCAACCCAATATAAAAAAACTGACCTATTAAGGATAGCGGCCCAACGTTCCATCGCATTGTCGGTCGAGTGATGGTGAAAAGAACAACTTTGCTTCAATTTCAATTTCATTTTCGATTTTTTTTTTTTTTTTTTAGCTTTGATTTGTTGAACTAGTTCCCGTTCAACTTAGTATTTGAAAGGAAGGAATGTTACATCAGTAAATATCTTTCAACAATGAACCGTGGGAAAATTGAAAGTTTAATGCACTTTTGTGTGTTCGATACGTTAAATTAAACAAAATATGATAATACCAAAGCATAAGTTAAAATCTTATTTATTTTATTATTATACGTATACGTTAAAAACTTATCTATTGTATTATTATACGTAGATAACTAAATAATAATTAAGGAATGAGATGAACTAGTTATACCCTAACACCACCAAGTGTTGAATCGTTGAACGTTGTCTTCCAACTAAAATAACTAGTACAACTCTAATTGAATTTAGCCTATTTTCAGCATCTATATTGGTATTGTTAAATTTAACTATCAACTTAAGCAATACTAGAATCTACTCAAGTTTAAGTGAGGCACATATTATTGTTAAAAGTTATTGATCAAATTTTATTAAATAAATAAAAAAGAATTTTTCCAAAGCATTAAATTCTAGAAAAATGTTAAAATTAATAACGAAGTTAACAACTCATCAAAAAAAAAAAATCTTTTAACAACTTTCTTAGCACCACTAATGTAGGTAGTTTTTTAAACTGTTAACTGACAATTTTACTAATAATTTAATTTAATACTACTAATGTTGATGCTCTAAGAGTTATGGTGATGATCATCGATTCAACGGCACTTGTTACGTGATCTTCACTAATTAATGATGAGTAAATATGCTATTATGCATACAAAGATCCTGGGGAGGTTTCGGAGATGTGAAAGGCAAACAGTTAAGAGGTTTGTCTTTGTTGCTTTTACTTTCTACATATAAAAATAAATCTTCATTTGTTAAAGAAAATATGTTTTTCAATTCTTTACAATGCTTGGTCTTTTGTTTGACAATTGGCTGCGCCTCTCAAAACTGTATGGTGTTAATATAATACAAATTTATTTTTACTTGAATTGTATTTTAACACATCTCCCTAAGTACATGTTAAATTCAAGATGCCCACGATTCTCTAATAACAAGACCAGATTCAACATGTTCCAAACTATCTTCCTCTTCTTCTTCTTCCCCACCCCCTCCCCCTTTGCTAAGATTTTCATTGAACTGATGTATGGAGCACTGTTCATTTTCTTGAATTTCCCACATATTATCCAAATTGCTCCCTCTTATCAAAGAGACATGTAAAAGTTGTATCCCCAGTAGTTTAATTCAGCTTTTTCTCTCCAAATAATGGAAGGATCATCTCCTAGGCCTTGGTGGCTTGGCTATGCATGGCTTATTTGGTCCACAATTTCGTTGATAATGGAGACTTCTCAAGTAAGCATATGGAATGAGAACTATACATTGTTATTTTCAAGCGTATACATCATTTATAATTAGTAGTATGAAGTGTATTAAACACCATTGTTATTCTTACCTAATCCACCAACTGATTTGATATATTTAATTGGTTCAAAACAATATTTTATTGAGACTTTTATAATGAACACGTACTACTTATCCACTATAATTTGTAGTATGCACAAGTGACCTCATCTCTTCGAACTTAGTTGTCAAAATTTTTAAGAGTCCCCCACAACTCGACTTGTCATGTTGTGAGGTCAAAGCAGCTCGAGTGGTTATTTTTTCCCATGTCTTCATGTTTGTCTTCTCTTGTTAATGATTCATCTCTAGTACATATGATCATTTAAAAGTTTATTTTATTCAGGTAACCACAAAAGAAGAGAATAAGCCAACTGATTTATCCCACCCTTAAGCAATTTGGAGAGGGGGACATGCAGTAGGTGGGGTTAGGTAAATATCACAATCAAATTAAGTCCACTTTTTGATCATTGATTTGTTCTGCACTTGAAAAAGTCTCCAATCTACAAAAAATGGGAATTCATCCTTTTATTTTTATTTTTTTAACCCAGTCATACCTACCTAAAACATAAAGCATAAATCTTAAAAAAAAAAAGACAACCGATTGACTGCCACTGGTTTCTTACATTATGTCAGTAACTAATGTGAATGCAGATCTTATAAGTTTGACAACTGACCCATTAATAATGGATTAGTTATTTGTTTTTGATTGACTATTTTTAGAAATAAGGCTAACCACTAGCGGCATAAGAAACTACTGGTGTGGGGAGGGGGAAGAAATTAGGGGAGGGGCATGTACGGTTTGAACACAGGACTTCTCGCTTAAAACATAAGTATCTATCTACTGTACTATAATTCAAACAATTTCAAATATAAACACTAATGTCAATTGATTCCAACCAACTAGTTATTTTTAATTGACATATTTTCTAATATTTACTATCATTCCTTTCCAAAAAAATAGGAAAAAAGAAAAGAAAGAAAACATTTACAATTATTATTATTTTTTTTGACAAGAACAAAAGGCGCACACACGGTATAAAGACACCACATGTCATCTAACAAAACTACAAATTCACTTAAAATCATACATTTCAACCATCAACTATTCAAACTACATTAATTGAAGTTATTCAAGTCACGCTCTTAAATATCAAACATTTCAACCATCAACTGTTCAAACTATATTAACTGAAATTATTCAAGTCATAGACCTGTAATAACAAAAAAAAAAAAAAAATCTATTCCTTAGTTGCACACAACAGTCATCATGAACCAATAGCTATTATCTATGTATGTTTCTCTAAATTGAGCTCTTTCAGTTGTTTCTTGAATTTCATCTCCAGGAATTTGGAATGCAGGTGGAGGGGAAAAAAATGTGGGTTGCACCTCACCAACTCCACATGGGGAGGGCGTTCTCAAAATTTTTTTTTTTTTTTTTGAAAGATTTTCTTGATTTTAATTTATCAAGTGGAGTTAATTAAACACACAAGACATAAAAAGACATATTAATTTATTATTCTTCTCGACTTCATTCTCCAATTTTCTTTGCAAATCAAAGATAAGAACAAGTCAACAAAACCATATACAAAATTTCACTGTCATGATTAAATATTTTTATATTATAATTAATAATTGTTCTAAGCATATTTTTCTCACCGGTTAATTGACTAGTACGGTGCTACCTTTTCTTCCCATTTATTTATTTATTATTATTTATCTTTTTTCTTTTCCCACAACCAACACATTCATCATATCCAAATTCACACTCAAAAAGCCAAATTTCAAGGTAATACATACAGTTAATTCTATAAAAACCTACCACCCGCACGACTATCCATAAAAGTCTCAAATTGAACCTTTTGTAAGCACCGTCATCTGTTGATGGAATCTGACATGAATGCAAGCAACAGATAGAGTTCAAAATAAGGAAAGCAAGCACAAATTATGAGTAATGATTAACTCGAGACATCTGACGGCACAAATTATGAATACTGATTAATCTATATCACATGTGTCATCACGTCGCATAAACATTTGCCGATATCACTGGACATAAGACGATTTATATTTTTAACAAATTATTACTGAGTGTTCTATCTAATGTATGAGTGCCACCATATGCTAGACCCATCACAGTGTTGGTGAGGCCAAAATGAACCATATATACCATTCTTTCCGCCTCAAAATTGTTCACATCTTCCTTCTCATATTTCTCAAGTTTTCACTGAAAAATCAAACCCATCAAGAATCGAGTTAAATACTATTTTGGTTACTCAACTTACCCTTTTATTTTTAAACAATCATGGAACTTCAATTTTTTACCCGTTACTCACTGAATTTAAAAACATGTTACCCATTCACAACTGAACATATAAAAGTATTTCACAGTCATCATTAAGACGGAATCTGTTAATTAGATTTAACAGAAAAGATAACGTAGCTTAACGGTGAAATGAGATGGCTTAACAGCCCCCTTAACGACTCTATCACGTGACAAGTGAAATACTTATATAGTCATTGAACTATTTAAGTTGTTACTAATTGGTCACTAAAGTTACTTTTAAGTTACTAATTCATCATTAAACTTACTTCTAACTTATTAGTTTTTTGCTTAAAGGGCATCGATTTGAGTTTTCAATATATTATGTGTTCTTTTGTCCCTACTAGCCCTGCATATGTATGCGTTTACTTGTTTTCTTCTTGTATTGATAAAATCATGGTCTTTTCATTTTTCTTCTGGGAACATTGATAAAATCATGATATCACATTTTGTGTAAGATACATAACTGCAACATGATGGAATTTAATATGCTAATGTAATATTTTGTGTATTTATTAATTAAACATTGTGAATTAGGATCAATTTTTAACCTAAGAAAAAAGTATAGTTGAATAAAAAATGCCAACATTTTGTAACGTGTGGTTAATATGCCTAAAAAAGTAGTATTATTGCAAAAAATAAAAAAAAATTGATATTAATTTGGGAAACATATGATTAATTATAAATTGATTTTTGGAAATCTAGGTACTAACGGATAACATGTTAAAGTTCAATGATAGTTTAGTAACTTAAGTAGCAAGTTTAGTGACGAATTAGTAACACATGGAAGTTTAATGATGAATTAGTAATTTAAAGATAAGTTTAGTGACCAATCAGTAACAACTTAGATAGTTCAATAACTATATAAGTATTTCACTTGTCACGTGATAGAGTCGTTAAGCCACGTCATCTATTCCGTTAAATTTAACTAACAAACTCTATTTTAGTGATGAATGAGAAACACTTTTATAAGTTTAGTGATAAATGAGTAACACATTTATAAGTTCAGTGATAAATGAGTAACACATTTATAAGTTCAGTGATGAATGAATAACACGTTTATAAGTTCAGTAAGTAACAGATAACAAGTAAAAGTTTAGTGATTGTTTATATATAAGAAGGTAACCCATTCATCATATGCGAATTCACACTCACAACGCCAAATTTCAAAATAATACACACAAATTTAATTCTATATAAACCTACCACCCGCACGACTGTCCATAAAAGTCTCAAAGACCTAGAGTTTGTTTAAAATGACTTCAATTGTTGCTTCTTAGCTGGAGTCACTTTAAAATAATTTTTCAATTAAAAGATTTGATATATCAAAATTTCGTTTTTAAAACCAATTGTAAATAAATAAGCTTTCAATAAAAAGACGTCGTCTATTGTAAGCACTATTATCTGTTGATGGAATCCCACATGAATGCAAGCAATAGATAAAGTTCAAAACAACGAAAGCAAGCACAAATTATGAATACTGATTTAACCCTGGATATCCATCGGCATTATACTATTAGATTGTTAGGAAAATTTTCAAGAACTTTCTGAAAGTTTTCTTAAAAGCTTCTCACTTTATTTAATTTTCATAAATATACGTCACATATATTTTAAACTTAAATTATATATATTTTAAATTTACATAATATGTATCTATATATATATCACATAAAAATAGAACCTTTTTAATAAAACTTGCCACAAGTGTTTGAAAGGGCTCTTGATCTATATATGGCCGACACGCATCGATAGATATTTTTAACAAATTATTATTGAGTGTTCTTTTTGTTAAAATAAAAAAGAGAGACAAATGCAACTCGGTCAATGGTCAGTAGTGGGGTCTGATGTATGAGTGCTACCATTCGGAGGCCCACCACAGGGTTGGTGAGGCCGAAAGGACCATATATGCCACTCCTTCCGCTCCAGAATTGTTCACATTTTCCTTCTCATATTTCTCAAGTTTTCGCTGAATAATCAGACCCGTCAAGAATCTGTTTTCATATGGGCTCAACCGGTGAAAATCCAACCACTACTCCAATGGAGTCATCAGAAGAAGAAGCCTTTCTGTTTGCTATGCAATTGGCAAGTGCTTCTGTACTTCCCATGGTGCTTAAATCCGCCATTGAACTCGACCTTCTTGAACTGATCAAGAAAGCAGGCCCCGGTGCTTATGTTTCTCCTGCAGAACTTGCAAAACAAATTCCTACCAAGAACCCAGAAGCCAAGATCATGCTGGACCGGATTCTCCGGCTACTTACTACCTACTCTGTCCTGAACTGCAGCCTCAAAACACTGCCGGACGGCAGTGTCGAGAGGCTCTACGCCCTCGCCCCAGTTTGCAAGTTCTTGACCAAGAACGCAGATGACGTTTCCATGGCTCCTCTGTTGCTCATGAACCAGGACAAGGTTCTTATGGAAAGCTGGTAACTTGTTCATTTTATCCGACTACTCATCTGATACTCTGTGTTGGATCATCCTGTCTAAAATACTGAATTTTATACTTGTAGGTATTATTTGAAGGATGCGGTTCTTGATGGAGGAATTCCATTCAACAAAGCCTATGGAATGACAGCATTTGAATACCATGGTACAGATCCAAGATTTAACAAGGTTTTTAACCAAGGAATGTCTAATCATTCGACGATCACCATGAAAAAGATTCTTGAGACATACAAGGGCTTTGAGGGCCTCAAGTCCATTGTTGATGTGGGTGGTGGAACTGGTGCCACACTTAACATGATTGTTTCCAAGTACCCCTCAATCAAAGGCATTAATTTCGATCTGCCCCATGTTATCGAAGATGCCCCGTCCTATCCTGGTATTTTCCTTTTAATGCTATTTATTTATTTATTTATTTATTTATTGCCTATCTCGTACTGTATTCTCGTTGGGTCGAATAATATATAAAAAAAAAAAAGAAAAAAATGGAAAAGAAAGTAGTAATTAATTAAACTTGTGATGTATATGTAGGAGTGGAGCATGTTGGTGGAGACATGTTTGTTAGTGTGCCTAAAGGAGATGCCATCTTCATGAAGGTGAGCTTATAATAAATTTCCCACTAAACACAGTATATGTCACTCTCCCAACTCCCACTGTATATTGGATGATAACTCGAATTTTATGCTGCAGTGGATTTGCCACGACTGGAGCGACGAGCACTGCCTCAAGTTCTTGAAGAAATGCCACGAAGCACTTCCGGTGAACGGGAAAGTGATTTTGGCAGAATGCATTCTCCCGGAGGCACCAGACACAGGACTTGCCACCAAGAATGTTGTGCATATTGATGTGATTATGTTAGCCCACAATCCAGGTGGGAAAGAGAGGACAGAAAAGGACTTCAAAGCATTGGCACTGGGGGCTGGATTCAGAGATTTCTGCAAGGTTTGCTGTGCATACAATTCATGGATCATGGAACTTTTGAAGTGAACTTGAGAACACTACTCTGGATTTTGAGCTTGTGTTTTGTTCTTTTCACAAGATTGGCCTATCTAAGCAATGTATTTTGGTTTTTTTGAAACAATGTATTTTGGTTGCATTCCGGAATTGAAGAACATACAAAATGTAATAAGCTCTCTTGTATACGAGTTATAAAATAAAGTTCTTTTCCACGACTAATCCTCTCCAAATATCATTAAAAGTCATCATTCACCAACCCCTCTTGTCTTGTTAGACGAGTTAAATTGAATAGTGTGTATATCAAAGTCTCACTGGCCCTGTCAACCACGACCAAACTATGGCCTATTCGATGATACCTCCGCTAACCCCCTCAGTGCAACATGTACCCATCCACTACCAATCGCCGCCCCACCACTTAAATCCTAGCGCCAATCCCTCCATAACCCATGTCAAACCATCAAAACCACCCATGTATCAATATTTCCAAGTGCTTGAAAGAAATTGAAAGTTGAAACAGAGTGTCTGCGTCTTTTACATGTTATTCACATCTCTTTTTCAGGAAAGTCACATGTCTCTCCCAATAATTTGCAATTGAACTTTTAGAATGTGTATACTCCATATTTGGCACTTGCAGGGATTTGTTATTTTGTTTTATGAATTTGAGGCCTTTGGTTTTGTGTTGAACAGTTGAAGTGATCAATTTGTCTGGAAAAAGATGGCCTACAGTGGCCAGAATCTGACCCAGGCAAGAGGAGTCCTCTGTTTTTCATCTTTTTGGTTGGTTCGGTTCGCCGTGCTTTTTCCTTTAGCTAGTTTCTTGGCATTGTAAATGTTATCACCAAGAAGAGAAAAAAAGTCTTAAACTTAGCATTCATAAGTGCTCATGAGCTATTGGGTATTTTTGGGGGAAGTCTATATGATCACAACGGTTTTTCTTATAGTGGAAAATCTGTGTCTTTGACAGCCCAGCATCATCATCATCATCAAGGGAAGCGCTTTGTGCCAAAATGTTGGAATTTGTTTAGGACACTGGATACGTTAGAAATGCATTATGCATCTGTACAATATATGTCATCATATAGTGGTAGACACCTTAATTCAAGAATATTCATTTCTGCAGGGGACTGTGAAACAAACAATTATACACAAAGGTTTATCTTATCCATTTCAGGTCTTGAGTGCATCACTTTGTTGGAATATGTTAATACTATGCTATATACAGAAAAGCACTTTAGTTCTTACCATGAAATCCACTTATTCGTTTCAAGAAATTTCATATGGTGGTTGAACATCGTGCCCCTTGTTTGGAACTTAGGGGAGGTGATGGTATAGGTCCAAATGGCATGATAACCACACAGTTCACATTGAACCTATACCTCCCAGAAACCCAAGTCCCAACCTTCCAACGCAGCTTTCCAACTACCTTGACAGTCAAAGCCAGTTTTCCAGTGCTCTGGTCGCGCCCCACATCGTAACCAAAAGATGGAGCCACAGGTTGCTGATTGCCAACCAGAGACGCACTCAGGAAATTCGTTTCTTCATGCTCTTGGTAGAAAGGAGGAATAGAAGTATCGGGAGTAATTTTTTGACCCTTGTAAGATGCACATGCTTGTAGCTCATCATAGTAAATCCCGACTTTCTTGTTTGGATTGTTGGACAGCAGAGTAAGCTTAACTGAAGAGTTGAGAAGTGAGTTACCTGACAGGTTCAGTTGACTGATTTCAACATCTTTCAGAGAAAATTGTGGCTTTGTGGGGTGTAGGATGAGCCAAACGAGGAAGATGAAAGATAAAACTGTAAGTAGAAATATTCCAAAAGCATAGAAGAGTTTCTTATTAAATTTGACGAAGCAGAGTTGTTGCTTGGCACAGTGTTTGGGAGATTTTTCTAGAATTTGAGACATTTGCAGAGGAGATGGGGAGGGAGTTACTCTTCTTGGTAAACCAAGAACTTGAGATGATCGGGATTAATATAAAGGGATTCTCAGATGCAGAAAGCAGCAATTATTTTGCTCACTAGGAAGGAAAAATTGCTTTGTGATCCATGAATATGCATGCACTTCACTGTCATAGGATAGAATTTACAAGTATATCTTAAAGATCAAAGTTTTCACAGCCTAGGGTCTCTATCTTGGAGAATCTGTTCTAGAATTATTGGAAGAAAAGTGGAACACTTTTTAAAGTCGTAAGCAATGGAATAGGCAATAACCTTTTCCATCATTTTAAGTGCTGTGATAAATGGTGCAATAATCAGAAGAGATTGTCTCTCCCACTTGCTTGTATTCACAAGTGTGATGATTAACTGTAAAATTTGACAAGAAATTTCTATGAAGAAATGTTTAATTATTGCTAATCATGTCTTCAAGTCGTTTTATCTTTATTTGAGTTTTGTTGAGCTTTGCAGAAAAGGAGTTCAAAAGGAAGAGCATAGAATCTAAGAAATTGACTTTATGGGAGCCCCTGGGCGGTGGTGAACGACTAACTTTCGAGTTAAGAAAAGATCTATCACTTGTTCATCAAAAAGAAAAAAGGTCTATCACTTGTGGGTGAAGTCCGCTGTACAACACTGGACAATATTGACAAACAAATGAAGTCCAAAATTCTTGCATATTATAGTCGAGTAAGTATCATATATGTAAATTTTTTGTATAAAAGATGGATTTCGATGAATATTAGTTGAAGGACCATGCCATCCTGAATCAAACGAGAGTCAACATTTTGTCATCTAACCCTGTCAGAATCACCAGCTTCTTTACACACGCTCTTTTCATTGTAAAACAAAACTACCAAGCATCGCCCACCCAGAGTTGGGCGGCAGTTGTCGTAAGGTTATTCGTCTTTCAATTATTTTCATTTGATGTTTATCTTCCGACTCCGATGACCTGGAAGGCATTTCGTTTTGGGAAGTCCAAGTAGTGTGCGCCTGGAGGCATTTCATGGTATTTATTGTTAAATATATGTTTGATACGTCGTAAAAAATCTCTCATTTACATAATTAAAATGGCACGTATTAGGTCATAAGAATGACGAAACACCATACAATCAAAGATTAACCACCAGAAAATTGCTCCCAGAAATTCATGCATTACAAAAATTACTAGATAATGCTTACGAATATCTAATATGTAATTTTAAATCCTCGAGTTTAAAATAGTTAACTTCATTGTGCCACCTACAAAAGCAAAAAACCAATTGAGTAGCACAACTGTCCTATGTACATCAAAAACAACATACATATATGGTCAGAATGAGAGGGAAAATGACCACTCTCCCCAAAAGAAAAAAGACCGAAACCAAGAACTTACGCACGTACAAAAATTACACAGTGTAGCCAGGTAGGAGATGGACAGGGAACTTTTCATTTTGTTGGACTTCCTCGTACCTCTGTTTCCTCATTTGTCGCTTGAAGCTCAAGATTGTAAGTCAAACAATATGGGGAGAAATCAGTCTTCGGTCCCATCATCATATCAATCCTAGTTTGGTATTTATACGACATTCTATATAACAGCTAACCAACAGATGATTCGCCAGGCTGAGGATCACTGGGCAGTTGTCGAACAAACTGTCCTTTCACCCGTGGACGCTGCTCCGCAAGCTTTTTTCTGCTCTCATAGCGGACCTGCGAACAAAGTCAAAAGGTAATTCGGTGCACTAACTGTGTTGAAATTTAACCACTCCCCCCATAAGATATGCTGTTTGAAATGTTTGGCAAATAAAAAATAACTTACCATCAGATTTTTTTTTTTTTTTTAATACAAAGGGGGAGGGGGGGGATTGTGGGGATTCGAGCCCGGGTAATCCCGGTAAGGGGTTAGACCCTTAACCACGTGGGCTAACCCTTGATCCCTTATTATCAGATTAATTAGTGTAATTTTTCTTTGGTCCAGAATAAAATTTCTATATATGATTTGTACTTCCTAAGTCCTAACAGAACATTAATTTGCATGCAGCTATCAGAGAGAATATTTCTGTCCGACTCTAAAGGCACACATTTTAACTTCTCATTTTCTTTTCTATACCAATGATTGGATAACATTGAACTAAAACAACCACCAAGGGCATTTACCCGTTACTGATAATCTAAAATTTAAAAAACCCCAATGACCAAGGCTTGTGCATCAGACGAGAATGGAAACAGAAAGGTCATTTCGAAACAACATTATCTGTATCT
The DNA here is from genome assembly GCA_963692815.1 of Nyctanthes arbor-tristis. Lineage (NCBI taxonomy): Eukaryota > Viridiplantae > Streptophyta > Magnoliopsida > Lamiales > Oleaceae > Nyctanthes > Nyctanthes arbor-tristis. Next base: position 32,820 of record CAVNYN010241663.1, on the reverse strand, counting down.
GCATGCAGGCCTGCATTATGTTAGGTCACATAAAATTCTACTTGACCTATGCAATAGGATATTTTTCCTGTTGATTTCGGAAAGATCCCCACCTTTTTCATGTGACATGCAATAGAAAATATATGATTACTTTGCTAAATGTTATTTAATTTTTTTTTTTTTTTTTTTTGTGTACAATTAATGTGTCCAGAAATAAAATGCACATGTTCGGAAATGAAATAGTCACAAGGATCAAGAAACTATCAAGATACCTTCTTCTCAAAGCACCTATCCTTCCTCTTCAAACGAAATTTTGTTAGGGCCGCTTCTCTTTGTATGGATCGATGTGATGTTCCCTCATGGACAATGAAGCCTTCATCCTTTCCACGTTCTAATGTGCCCTTGACAATTGAAATTGCATTGACTTTCCCATTGCTTCCTGAATCCATGCTGTGGCGGTGACTTGGACCTTTACAGAAACTACTATTTGCACTCTGATCTGTGGCTGAAGACAGATGCCCCCGATCCTCTAATATAGGCCCTGGTTTGTTATTCATCTGATCAATGGCATCATTAGTCCGTCCTTCCATGTTCTGAAAATGCTGAGAAATCCCAGTTTGGTAATTCAATGGATAATATGGATTTGGTTGAGGAGAAGATTCAAAGGTGCCCGTTGAACCTGGACTCTGCTGCGAGGACAGGCCTGATTGCTTACAATATACTGGAAGAATTAAAGAACTGTAACCATTACTTAGAGATTCAATCCTTGCACCTCTAATTGGGGTTGGTTGGGATAATACTCTCTGCTGATGATAAGGAAATGTCACTTCAGTCACGGGTTTTTCAGGGCCCAGGCTTGGACACTTTGTATTGGACTTGTAATCAAGGGTGTGTTCGGATACTTGTTTATCGTTATTGGTTCTATGATCTTTCTGTTGACCACAAGTGCTAGGTGATGTTGAACGATTGGGATGAAATGGCTTGTTAATGTACCTGAGATCGGAAGAGCGTAAGCATCACAGGTCATTGAATGTTGGGAAACGTTAAAACAAAACTAAAGGGGTCACCTCAAATAAAGAGACACAGAAAAAAAGATACAAAAAGCTAAGCTTTCAATAACAATTTTTACCAAAACCAAAGGTTAAATAGCAAAAAGTTCATCGCTCTTTTCCTTTCTGTTTGCACATCCAGTTTATCCCCTTTTTCTAGGAGAGGACAGAGATTATTATAATATTTTATTTCTATCCTTATTTTTAATTTTTTGGGCAAGAACTGCAACAAAACCGAGGAATAGGTGGTAGCTAATATATTTTCTGAAAAAGCCAGAGAAGCTTACAGGTGTGTATCTAATTTATTATTAATTCATGTTGGACGTGTTATAATGTGTTACCATGTACACATTGATTAGAGAGCTTATTCTTTTCATTTAGTCAAACACTCAAACTTCATTTCCATTTTTCTTCCAGAGTTTCTTCACAAATCCATATAAAATTTTACACATGAGAAGTTCATATTTTTCCACAATCTTATTTGTCCAGTTTTTCGATAGAAAATCAAACAATATTAAGCTTTCATCCCTTGCAAAGAAAAGGTAAGGACATTGCAAACTCACCGAGAGAAGGCAGATGCATCTGAATGGTTTAGAATAGGCTTGTCATCATTGACTTGATTCTCAGAGCCATCAGGATTATATCTTCTCAAGGAAAGATCCAGTAATGGCAGAAAGTCAATCTTACTTGTATTAGCGTGTGAAGCTGAAGTCCTAAAAGCACCTCTGAGGTAATTATCAAAAGCTCCTATTAAGTCAATGGTGCTACAAGTATTCGCGAGGACATGATTGTTCTTCAAAGTTTCAGGAATGATGCTAACATGTTTCAGATGGTCTTCATAATTTTTGTCTTTTCCTTGAGTTACTGCATTGGCATCTAGGCATGCAGCAGCCTGTGATCCTATTTTGAAATAGAAATATGTAAATGTGTTAGTTATTTATCTTCTTTGGAAGCTGAAAAAATAATAACACACGTGATAAAACCAACAAAGGCACGTTTGATATGCCATATTAGCAGAATCAGACACTACGTTGAACAAGATTTTTAGCTCAAATTTTCTTGCTTAAAACCATCCAGTACCATGTATTCCACATTCGCAAACAAGCTACAAGATCATTACCTCCAGTATCATTATTGACTGTCAGCAAATTCTTATTTTCTAGATGATATTCTTCTTGTGCTGGTTCATTTGTGTCCTTTGGGACATATTCAATCCTGTTCGATTTCGAGAGGCCTTGTAGATCCTCAGGATCTGTTCCATCAGCCTCAAGCTCTGGCTTTGTGCATGAGCTCTGCAGATGAGGACAAGATGTGGTGAATCTTCATGCAATAGTTAAGATTAAGTAAGAACATAGTGCAGAAAAGAGAATGTAGGGAATCATTTTTCTTTAATCAAATGCCTGGATATCTACTCATGAGTTTTTACTATCAAAATTTAAAAGAGAAAAGAACGCCCAGTTCGATCATAAAAAGGATCAATTTCCCCGGTTGGAAATGCCTAAACATTAATCACGAAGGTCCTAGAGAATACAATGGCTGTATCATGATCCAATTATCAGCCCCCAATGTATAAGTCTTGCAATGCATGAAAAATACCTGAGCATCACTTCCTTTTTCAAAGCACTCCCTATTCCTTTGAATGCATGCCATTGAACCACTTGAATTATTACTGACAGCATTGTTTTCGGCAGTTGCTTCTACTTTTCGTTGAACAATACTCTCGTCTTGAGGTCCAATTACACCACCGCTTGACTGACATTATGGTATAAAATAAAACAAGGTTCTATGAGAATTATCGTATTTCATAACATTGCAATGTATATTAACATATTGAAGAGAATGGGCCTACAGCTAGTCTCCTCCAAACATGCTGCCACAGGTTTCTCAGCTCATTTTTTCGGACGGGCTTCACAAGAAAGTCAGCAGCGCCTTTCAACATGCATTTGTAGACAGTACTAACAGAATCATGTGACGACATCACTGCAACATAAAAAACAGATATCCTGAAATATATTGCCCAGGAATATTTGATAATCATAGGAGTTAATGTAGATGAGGAAATTTCAGGGGATCATACTTATCACTGGAACATTTTTGCACATATTGTTTTCCATGATTAAGGTAAGAAGAGCATATCCAGAAATCAACGGCAGTTCAATCTCTGTCAAGATAAGGTCTATGTTGTGCGATCTTTCTTTCAGTACCTCCCATGCTTTTAAGCCATCAGGAACTGCAGTGACTGCCAAACAGAAAGGGGAAAGTCTCCAACATTAACAAAATGTGCTTGAGGAATAGGGAAGTTCAGGGGATAGCTTGACAGAATCTTTATGCATGAAATGCAGGCATGCAGCTCACGAGAAGTTGATTGTTGACTACGCAATGACACAACGATTGAGGTTCTCCTTCACTAGAATTTAGAAACTACGTTTTTTTTTCCTCAAGATGGACACGTAAATGGGTCAACCCTTACGATTCCTCCCATCATGAGAAAAACACAAAAAGGTCGATGTGCTGTAGACGACCTAAATAATAAAAAATTTTACATTGAAATGGGCAGAACGTTTCTAGCTATATACCTACACTTGAAAGGCCTTTAGTTGACTGAAGAGACATGTGAGTAACAAAGGCGTAAAGCGCACTCAAGCGTGTAGTCCCTGTCCTGAACCTAATTTTTCATGCGAAGCTGAGAGAACTTCAATTGGCATTTGAAATTTATAGGATCTGTGACGGGCCATGATGAAACTAGTAGTATAAGCTTTGAAGATAACGATGCTAATTGCTAAGTGCAAAAATATAGATATAATAACAAAACATTGCAGGACTGAAATTTTCCATAAACAAGTTTTTAAGAATATGTGTTTGGTCATTCTGACCAGGACATAAATACATAGAAGCAGTAGATACGCTAGAAACATTGGAAATTCAACCTCCATGCAATCTTTTTCTGGACTGAAATATACTCAGATCAAATTCTTCAAGAGAGATTGATTTGAAAGATAACAGATTAACAAATGCCAGATTACCCATAAACAATCACGATGTGAAAAATACAAGCTGTTCATACTGCTAATTTTATATGGTTCATCAACAGGAGTTGTAAATTTTGCAAGAGACTTCGACTGAACTAATCATGACCAAGGTGCTTAAACCCCAATTAACTTGGGATAAAACAGTGTTAATTTTGCAGAATTTTGTTACAAGCTATACAAAAATCTTCTTTGGTGTAGTAAACTACATTCAACAACAGAGATTCTTTCTCTACATATAGAAGAGTAGCTTCTCTTTATTTAACTTATTTTTTCTCTGTTTTGAAGTGTTTAAAAAAACATTAGAATAAGTCAGTATAACTTAGGAATTCCTAAAACGTCTATTTCATCCTTACTCAGAAGAGCATTCGGCAATACAGGTCTACATGTTCAGCCGAGTAAGTTTGGAGAGATCGGAGCACCAAACCTTCAATGCCTCCAATCCAACGCGTTTGAAACCTTCGAATGATTACTACCTTAAACCCAATTAATGCAACAATTATTCTACTCCAGTTAACATATGGAGGACAAGGATTTCATTTCCTAGTACAATCCAAAAAAAACACACACAATACATATTACAAAATTGAGCTCCTTAAAATCCTGCTATTCATCAAGACCAAAATACTTTCAGCCTCAACACTGAAGACTCAAAGTTCCAAAACCCAATAGCCAGAACATTCGTAGAAATCCAAGAGAACAAAGACTCGGGAAAATTTAATTGAAATTCCAAAAATATGAAATTTCAAACCAACCTCTATAACCGCATTTCCTGAGAAGAGCACCAATAATCTGCCTAGTAGAATCGTCAGCTTCCACTAAAAGCACTCTCATAACCATTTTCGGAAGAAACTTCTCCCACTTCACAGCGGAACCACTAAACTCCGCTGGCGGAGCTGCAACTTCACTCGTCCTCTGCTCCGTTTCTTGCGCTTCCAATTCCATTCCGTCTTGACCGCTAGTGACAATTTCTCCCATGGTCAAGATTTTTCTCGCAATTCTTGAAAGAATGAGCACCTGGAATTATAACTGTAGAAGTTAAACCTCCATGAACAGTACTGATTTTCGTCGTCCTGCTGATCGTTGTACGGCATTTCAATCCAAAATATATCTTAAAATAGACGACCCACATCTTGAATTTGATCCAATGGTGATTTTAAAGGTCGCCTTTAACCGGCCACATCTGATGGCTCAAATTTCCTGTAATCATTACGCGCCTTGGCAGTATACATGGTAATTAAAATAATTGCATTGTGCACCCCCGAATTTTAACTTTCTTATCTGAATAACCCCTATAAATACAAAACAGACAATATGCTCCTCAACATTTTAAACTTCTAGGCAACGAACCAACTTTGTCTAAAAAAGAAAACATTTTAGTGCCAACTGCTTGTAATCTTTTAAGCAACAATAATAAATGCATGTTCACTTTAAGACTCATCTTGTATCTTATATCTTATATAAACTAAAACTGAAATATTATGAGCAATTTTAAGAAGAAATATAAAAGTGACATTAATAAGTGACACACATTCATAGGGCGATGATGACATCATTATTTTTTCATTATCTAATGTAAATATGTCACATATACAATGTTACTTATTCATGTCTCATTTTCACGTGTCTCTAGAATTTTTCAAATATTATCTCTTTATATAACACATTATAAGTTAAAATTTGTTCAAGATTGTCGATATGACCATTCTGAGGTGGTATAAACTCTTGAATTCAGTCTTAAAGAAAAAAACGATAATAAGCCATTTTATTAGGCACAATAAAATAAAGGAACATCCAAAATTCTTTTTGGGTCACTTTGAGTAGTTGGTAAAATTGTGGGTGCGAAGTGTAAAGGGTGAAATTGTTGTGAGATAAAAAAATGGAAAGTGGCGCAAAAATATCTTGAAGAGTAATGTTTGTGGCTCAAATTGGCCACGTCCTTAGACTTGAAAATAGAAAAAAAGTAAGGGGGCCCACTCTGTTTTTTCTTTATTTGTTAATTTATTTTGGTTGGCTGTGGAAAGACAATGCCAAATAACCAATGGACAAATATAAACCTCACATGTTACAAAGAAAAATGTTTCCAATGAGATTTTTATATGGGACGCTCGTAGGTCCCACGAGAAGATATTTTGTGGAGGGGATTTGATTAATGGTCCAGGATTTGACACGTGGAAGTTGAGCAGATCTGTGGATTTGTGGCTTCCATGTTGTCGCGTGTAAATTCGGAGTTGTCTCCTGGCTTTTAATTAGTCGGAGAGTACGGAATTCGCTGTATTCACTCTTTCATTGGTTTGAGTTTATTCGAGAAAATGTTCGTTGACATGGTAGTGATATTCCCAAAATATCCTTAATTATGTAGACGTTATCAACGTGTTTGTTTCACAACTAATTACAATTTTTTTTTTTTACTATCTTAGTTCTAAAAGATAGTCATATTCTCTTTTTTACGTAGATTAAGAAAAACTCATTTAATAATATTAAAAAAATAAATTTTAATATAATTTATCTATTATACTCTTTGATTTATTAATTATTTCACTTTAATAATTCTATTTTTTTGATAATTATACACATTAAAGAAGGGCATTTAAGAGAAATAATATTTTAACTACTTTTTAAAAAGAAAACTGGACTATATTTTGAGACGGACGGAAAAGAAATATGGACCATCTTTTTGGACGAAAGTAATAAGCCTTATAATTAAAATTAATTGTAATTGTATTTAGGGTAAGTGGAAATGATATGTCCTTATTATATGGTCATACAATACATATATAGCAACTGATAAAAAGCTATTGAGCTTATATGTGGTTGTTGGCGATTTTATCTCACAAGTGAACAAATCGTTAATAAATAGTAAATATAGAGTGTCAAACCATAATGATGGAATCTACCAAATTTCACTTTAATTGATATTGACTTTAATTGAAAGAAACACAATTAAAATTTGAAAAATAATTTTTGAGAGAATAAAATTTATTTATGAAGCTTAAACAACTAAAATAATTTACAAATAAAAAACAATTAAATAAGCCTGCTAAGATTATAAATCCACCATTGTTGACTCATTTAAAACCATGCATTACTCATTGTCAAACAATTCTTATTATATGTTTATAATCGGTGTTCCTCATGTATTAATTTGCTCTCTCGATAGCGGATCAAGGGTAGCCCAAGTGGCCTGGGGCTTTACCTTTTACCGGAGATATCCGGGTTCAAATCCCCCATCGCCTTCCCTCCATCCCCCTTGTAAAAAAAAAAATTGCTCTCTCGATATAAAATTAAACATATTTTTACCTATGACTTAACTATATATCTCTATAATATATGTGAATAGCTAAAAACACAATACAAAGTTAGAATATCACAAAAGTTGCACTAAGTATAAAAGTATATCTCTATCTCCTATCAAATTTAATGTCGTTTGTTATTTGAACTAGATACAAGTAACATCTCTCGGTAACCTACATGAATTCTCAAACTATCCTAAAACTAATCACTTTATAGGATATTAATCGATACAATAACAAGCAATCAATAATAATAAGAATATGGGTAATTACAGTTACCATCCCAACCTTTCAACTTTTAATAGATTACATCCACAACCTTTAATTTAATTGCTGGGGTCCCCAACTTTTCTCAAAATCCCCAGTCAATACCCTTAGACAGAAACCGTCCAATCTAGACGCTAGTCAATACTTTTATAATGGCAGTGGGGTGGAGGGAACCCCATCTTTTTTCTTTTATTTTTACTTTTTAAATTAAAATATTCAATTTTTGAATCTCACCAAAATTTCCCTTGATCAAAGTGTTGATTAGCGTCTAGATTGGATGGTTTCCATCAATAGAGTCCTGGTTAGGGATTTTGAGAAATGTTGCGAACCCTCAGGAGTTGAAATAAAGGTTAGGGATATAATCTATTAAAAGTTGAAACATTGGCGACGGTAGTTGTAAATTACCCTAAGAATATTTCTTAGGTTAAAAATCGATGAATCAAAATTAATCAAAAGTCTCTTCTAATGGTCAATTGATTCTATGTCTACATGTGACTTAATTATCTCTAATTAAATTGCAAACACGTAAACATGCATTAGATTACAAAGATCATTATGTAGCGATTTCACAAAGCATATTGACATAGACAATTAATATAGGACCGTATACTATTTATTATGTGCTAATTTATATTAAATCTCTCAAAAGCAATATAAATCACAAACACGAATTAATAGTGATAAGGCATTAAAATCGACATATAAATGAATATATAGACAATTAACCCAACAACATAATAATAAAAACAAGCAAATTTAAAAATAAAAAATTATCAATAATGGTTTCATCACAATCCTAACACAAAATAATTAACCCTGCATGTTAGGGAAAAGAAAACTACACAAAATATTAGAATTCAAAACCTGAAAGGGATGAATCCACAATGAATTTTTAATGTCATTTCTTTTCCTCTCTGCAGATATTTCTTGATCCGTACGGCTCTCGGTTTTCCTCAGCACCATTCCCTTTCTTCACGGCCACAGATCCACCTTTTTTAGGGGAAAAGTAGCCATACAACAAGGAGGATTCATGTCTTATAATTCCCGAGAGGGAAAAGGAACAAGAGTTAAACCAAGTACAAGACATACCAAAGGCTAAAGACCGCGTTGCAATGGTGTGGGCAACCATATTCGCCGCCGGACGAATAAACTTGCAAGGACCACAATCCAACTTTGTTAATAACGATCTAATTTCCCTAAGAACATGATCAAAAGGGTGGTATTCCGAAGCATTGAGCAATTGAGAAGTAACCACAAGTGAATTTGATTCCAACTCTTTAAACCCAAAATGTTGAGCACGGATAAACTTTAAACCTTTAAGAATAGCCATAGTTTCTGCACGCTCCACTGAAGGCCGTCCAACCAGAACTTTCACCATGCAACCGACAATATCGCTAAATTCATCTATAACAACAGCTCCCAAACTAAAATACTCGAGCTCTTGTTTAACGGATGCATCAACATTTAATTTCAGAGCCCCGAATGATGGCTTTCTCTAATAAGGAATCCGTGCAGCAGTAGAGTTAGTATCCGATCCTCTAGTTTCTCTATATCGCTACACAGACTCAACGATGGATGAAGAAACACATCTGGAGCATTGCCCCGAGTTGTCATGAATGCATTGATTACGAATATACCATAAGAACCACCAAACGGAGCAAATCAACTCAAGAGAAGATTCATCGAACGATCTAATAATACTTGCCCATGCATCTTTAATATCTCCAAGAGACCTATAAATCTTCAACTTCTCCCACAATCCCACTAGTTTCCAGATTTCTTTGGCAAATAGACATTCAAACAAAATGTGTTGGAGATTCTCAAATGATCCACAGTGGTGGCATGCACAATCAACTTTGAGCCTCCACCTCTGCAATTGCTCCTCAGAAGGTACCACATTATAAAACACTCTCTATGCAAAGATTTTGACCTTGGACAGTAGTTGAAGCTTCCATAGTTTGACCAACAGCCTCGGCTTTTTACACACTGTGATTTTATGCTGTGACAATCAGGTTCAATCAGTAATTTGTAACCACTCTTAACAGAGTAAGCTCCATTACTTTCATGATGCCAAATGAGCCTGTCAGTACCATTCATATCTCTTATCGGCAGTGAAAGAATGCAATCTCTATCCAGAGGTAAAAAAATCTCCTCAATACGGTCAAGATCCCAAGCTCCTATGGCAGAGATGAGATTTGCCACTTTACAATCAGCTGCCCATGCTGGAGTGATCGGAAAAAAAGACCAGGATTTAGGCAACCAAGGATCATGGAAAGCATTCAACATTTGCCAATTTCCTATCCTCTAGCGCAAACTTTCTTTAACAGCTCAGAGCCCCACACAATGCTTTACCATAAGAAGGAATCCGCACTATTCCTGGTGGCTAGCAAAAAAGTACTAGAAGGAAAATATTTACTTTTAAGCACTCGGGCAGCCAATGTGGTCAGAGTAGGCCAAATCCTCCATGCCTGTTTTGCAACCACCGCTTGGTTAAAAGCTTCAAGGTCGCGAAATCCTAGACCATTCTTACTCTTATCTTTGCAAAGATCCGACCATTTAGACCAATGAATTTTCCTAGTCTCAGCATCTCCACTCCACAAGAATTTAATGGTAAGGGCTTGAAGAGAGGAAATGGTGTAACTCAGAAGTATAAATAGGCTCATTTGATAGTAAGGGATCGCCTGAGCACCGACTTAATCATCACATCTCATCCCCCAGCCGAGAGAAGAGCCTCTTTCCACCCAGTTATTCGTTTTTTGAATCTATCCAACAAGGGATCAAACAAGCGCTTCTTTTGTCTGCCCACAAGATACAGAATATTGAAGTATCTATCGCTAACTCCCAACAATCGTATAATATTATTCCAAGTATTTAAATCAACGTTAGGAGTAAAGAAGTAAGAGGATTTATCATAGTTGACAATCTGACCAGAACAAAGGCTATAGGTCTGAAGAATGCCCAATAAAAACTCCACATCTGATTGTCTTGCACGAATAAACATAAGAGAGTCATCAGCAAAAAATAAGTGGCTCACATAAGAGGAGTGATGAGAGCATTGGAACCCTATGAGGATTCCATCATTCTCCGCTTCGCGTAGTAATCCCGACAGAGCTTCAGCCATCAAAATGAAGAAGTATGGAGATGAAGGGTAGCCTTGCCAGAGTCCTCTAGATGCACAAAAGTTTTCCAAAATGTGACCATTCACTGAAATACCAAAGGTAACAGATGAAATACATCGATAAATGAGTTATTACGACTTCAAGGAAAACCCCATTCTATCCATAATCCGTATTTGAAAGTCCCACTCCACTCGATTATACGCTTTGCTCATATCGAGTTTTACTGCCACATAGCCCTTATGACCGTTGTTTTTCTGCTTGAATGAGTGGATGCTCTCAAAAGTGACCATAGCATTATCAACAACCTGTCTACCTACTATAAATGCACTTTGACTTTCGTCAATTAGTGAACGAAAAATAGCTTTCAAACGATTTGCCACAGTTTTTGAAATGATCTTGTATAGAATGTTGCGTAGATGGGTTAATAATCAGTAACCCGTCTCGCATTTTCCTTCTTTGCAATTAAAACCAATGTAGTTTCATTGATACTCTCCAAACTAACCCCTTCGTTGGGACTTTTGAGACAAGTAGCCACAACAGTATCCCCAATATCATCCCAATGGAGTTGATAAAAAGAGGCATTAAAACCATCTGGACCCGGTGATTTCAAGGGAGACATGTTAAACACTGCTTTGCGGATTTCATCCATAGTAAAAGCCTGATCCAAGTAATTCAATTCAGCACTAGAAAGACATCTTCAGATCCCGACTCACAAGAGGGCTTGACTGAAAAAAATAGGGCAACAAAATAGTGTTGGAAAATGTGTGCAATTTTCTCCGTTGATTGACCAATCAGGCCGAATTCATCCTCAACTTCTTTAATGAAATTTTTCCACCGCCTTCTAGTCGCTTTAGTGTGGAAAAACCTAGTATTTTGGTCGCTCTCCTTCAGCCATTCGACACGAGACCTTTGTTTCCAATAAGTTTATGCCCTATTTTCCAATTTGAAAATGGAAGCCTCAAGTTCCTGTACCTCCTGCCACCTTTCTGCCTCAAGTCTACTATTAAAAAGTGAAGCCAACTTCTTTTTTGAATATGGTAACTCAACGCTCTAGCAATTAAACTCCTTAGTACTCCAATCCCTTAAACTCGTCGCACAAGTAGAGAGGGCAGCTTTGACATTTAGCATAGAATTGCGCAGCGTACTATTATCTATGCAATCTTTCCACTTGTGGGGCACCATATTGTGATAACCATCTTCCTTTACCCAAAAAGATTCAATTCGAAATGGAGATTTCCTGGGATGGGGCGGATTACAGTCCAGTACTGGCAACAAAGACAAGATCAATGGGCAATGGTCAGAACCCAGGAAATTAAGACTTAATACATATGCCGAAGGGAAAAGATGGGCTGCAGACTCGCCCTAACAAACCCGGTCCAATCGTTCTTGAATAAACTTCCTTCCATTTCGCCTATTGTTCCATGTAAAAGACATGGATAGAATTTCGCTAAGTAGACAGTCGTGCAACACTTCATGAAAATCCCCCATTCGCCTTTGATAAGGATAAGTACCGCCTTCCTTCTCTTGTGCAATGATCATTTTATTAAAATCCCCTCCACAGATCCACGGCAAACAACTGAGAGAAAAAGTTTTCTAAGCAGATGCCATGCAGAAAAGCGAAGGTCATGATTAGGATTGCCATAGAGCCCGGTGAAGGGCCAAGACTTCGCATTATTATCGGTGACGATAGTATTAATATGACCAGCTGAATAGTATTGCAAAGATACCCTTACATCATTATTCTAGAGCAATAACAATCCGCCACTCTTGCCCATACTAGCCACCGCAAATCCATTATGGAATCCCAATTTCAATCTAAGCCACATCGACTGCCTTTGTCCAAACCTTGTTTTCGACAAAAAAAAGAGGGCTTGGGGAATATCTACAGATATGCTCCCGTAAAGCCGAGAATGTCACAGGGCTCCCTGCTTCTTGTACATTCCACAATAAACAATTCATGATGTTTGGTGACCTTGACCACCAGGGTTCACGAGTTTAGCAGAGGAAGAAGGCATAACATCACCATCCAATTTAGCCTTCTTATGGAAGCCTGAGCGTTGAGCGAAGTCATCCATTTCCAACCTCCTCTTAAAAAGGCAGTCCAAGTTAGTATTATCCAGTGAAGATTCGAAAAAAGTAACTGGAACGGGCAATAAATTAGCATCCTCCAAGCTTATGTTGTCAATAGGGACCGACGGGGATGAGTGTCGGGACTGTTGTCTCCAAGAGGATGGAGCCTTACTTGTAGGTAGCACGTCGAGCATGGGTTTCTTACCCTTGTCGTTGATGTGTACCAGAACCCCCTCTGTCGCATGCAAGGGAGAATCAGCAATGACAAGAGAAATGACCGTCAACTTGGGGCTTAATATGGGAGCTTTACAACCACGGCTAGTCTCAGAATTAAAGTGAAGCGTAGGCCCATCACTTTTCCAGACCGAAGGAGAATAATCAGTGGAGTTCAGAAAGGAGACTCTAGGAATCTCACTATGTTGCATGGCAGACTGAGGAAAATCATAGAACGATGACTTACGTCGAGCGTCAAGAGAATCAGCCCTCATCCAGTCACCAAAATTTCATTCCCCTTTTTGATATTTGCCTGATCCTATATCACCCTTAGGGCACTCCATCCAACGGTGACCAATAATACCACAAGCATAACTGTCAAACCCCTCAATAAATCGATGGGTTGTTATTTAATCCATATGTCAGAAGTGTTTTAAATACAAAATTTTTAACTCTTGTCAAAATCGAGGGGCAAGACTTATCAATTAATTTTCTTTTGTTCATTAGATAAGGTGGTGTTGTTTGACATTTTCAACTCATTTAAAGTTGTAGTATTTATAATGAGACAATATCGATGAAAATTTGTTTACATTCTTAAAATCAAACGATTCTATGTTATGTGAGTCATTCCTTATATTTAGTTTATATGAAAGAACATGACATACACTAAATAAAAGCCACTTTATATATTATAATCGAACACAAGCTTGGGAGGCATTTACATGTGAAAATAGGACTCCCAATATTTTTGCAAAAGATTTCTTTATATTAATCTCATACAAATCAAATTTTATTTAAGTTACCATATATATACTTGGCTTACTTCTATTATTACCTCTTTAAAAACTATTTTATTAAACAAGAAATATAGGCCTATCTCTTGTAATCTTATCATGGTGCAAAAGATGAAGAGTGTAGGCACAAAAGATCTCAAACTCATAAGTGGTTCCCAAGTACATCACAAATATTGGTTCATCCTCATAATATGCCCAAGCATCCATCTCGACCACATGCATAATCTTGCTCCTGTCGTGAGATAGCCTCCACTCCTCGGCTTGCTTTTCATATATCATTCGATTGATTATCTACAAAATGTTAAATGCATACAAAGTGAGTATAAAACACCCCATGAGTAATACATCACTTCGGTTTACCAAAGGGTCATAGAAAAATCATTTCAAGTTATAATCTTAAGAACATTAAGATGCACAAATCTTTTGAATGAATTATAGGGCCCAAATACTATAAATTTCTACTACCCATAGTGCCTTATTACCTTTCAAATACCAATATGGTAATGACAATATACTAGATTCATAACAATTTCCGGTTAGCTTTTCCCGGATTTCTAATCTTTCATTAATCTATAGCAATTAACATGGATTAAATCAAAGAAAACAATACAAAATGGGTAGAGGGACTCTATCACTTCTTATGCAAGAAATCATTTTAACTATATCCAAAACACATACCTTTGCTTGAACTTATTTGAAACTTTATGCATGCAAGTAAACCAAAGTCATGAATTACTCACCTTATTTTCTTATATCTTGAAAGTTGGGTGAATGTTAGTGAGTGGCAAACACCTTCAATTCCTTAGTATATCCAAGTAAAATAACCTTTAGAATGTAACTTCTATATGTATATGGAATATGCCTTATTTGAAGAGATAAAAGAGAGCTTTTGAATGTCTTTTGGGAGAGTTCAAAACCATACACCATTTATGGACGAATTTTCTTTCTTGTTTTCTAAGAGTTTTTGAGTTCCATCAATGTAAAAGCTCCCACTTGTCCTATAACAATGAGTAAAATTGGAGGGATGAGAATTCTTTCTTATAACTCAAGATGTCAAGTGTGGGTTAAAGATTCAATCCATGTGGGAGATGTCCATTGGATACAAATGTTTTTAGATTTTTCTCCTTTATTTCTTAGTAAACCCCTTTACCTATTGAACTCTATAATTAAGTCCTCGTATTTTCGACTATACTAGTGAGACATCACATCTTTACTTTAAGCATTTTTCGGTCTCAAAATTTACTACCTGATTAAGCTTAGTCATTCTGTTAGCAAATTTTCAGTAACCGATGGGGTAATTGACATACATTCGAGTAATAATCAACCAAACAAAATTCTTCAAATTCTTATAAAATGTCTCGACTAGTCATCCAATTATAAGATTTATTCATCGCTTACTTAGAGTTGAAAACCAATTATTATTCCTAAGATGCCACTATTAACGTAGAGAAATACTTGGAGTGTTACAATAACAGTAATCAGGTAGTCGTTCACATTGGAAAAGAATGAGGAACTCCGGCTGAGTCTCTGTCAATTTTATTTTGAGATATCTTCGCAAAGGTTTGGTAACATCAATTGAGATTCTTACCCTTCCAAATGTCCTGGAAAGATCAACAAAAGATACAATACCCAGTCGTGAACCCCATTCCTTAAACATAGTCTCATCGTTTAAACCAATCAGAACCTTTAAGAAATGAACCCAGACTTTGTAGTGAGAAAAATCGAGGTCCGCAACATCCCCGATTTCTTTAGGAGGAACAAGAATAATAAGATCGTTGTTGAAAGCCCACAGACTCCCAACCTGGACCAGATGAAGATCATCCACGGAATCGAACATAAAAATGAACACATTGTGGACACCAGACGCATCAATATGAAAATGTGCATGCGTGTACCAGTCCCGGCGAAGGACTTTAGAAAATCCGTCAATGTTAACTGCTCATGATCCTAAAACCTTCCCAATGAGACAACGTTTAAGGTGTTCGTTAGCATAATGAATTTTTGGAGCATGCACCAGGATGGTGTCATCATCAGTTTCCTCAAGGCGAAGCCTATCAAACAGACGTAAGTGTTCCACGGAATTCATGGGGAAAGAAGGATGTGTATAGCGAAAAGAAAAAAAGCAAAGCCTAAGTGCGGACAAGATGATCAGAAATGTGACCGGAAACCACCACAAGGATGGGAAAAACCAGTAGATAACTGGAGAAAAACTAGAGGCAGTTAGACACCCTGGTAACCGCTAAGTAGAAAAAATCTGAATTCCACCTTTTTAAATTCAAGGGAAGTCACTTAATTACTTGGGCGCAGAGTATCAAAGTGAAGTTGGTTTCTTCCTCTTTTTTTTTTTAATTTATTTTTTAGGTCCATGCATGACATTTGAATAATCCTTTATGCAATTAACTCTTGACTTCCAACTTCTATTAAGTCCTCTATAATTTGCAACTTTAATCCCTCAACTTCTAAAATCCTTCAAATCTTTAGTATGGAAATTTGTCTTCATGATTCTCAAAAGTTGGTAAAATTATCCATTTTTCCTTCTTTTCTTCACAAATTCCTTGAAATTGAGTTTAATCCTAAAATGAAAATAAACATACATAAATTAAGTAGAAATTTGACGAAAACAAGTGATCAAAGTTTAGTTTTAATGGCCTAAAATAAGTTTAAAATTGCACTTATCAGTGGTTCTAATTTGGGACCGACAGGGGTGACCCTCAGAGCTGTCGTCACCAAGAGGATGAAGCCTTAGTTGTAGGCAGCATGTCGAGCATGGGTTCCTTACCCTTATCATTGGTGTGTACTGGAACCCCCTCGGTCGCATGCAAGGAAGAATCAACAATGACAAGAAGAGAAATGACCATCAACTTGGGGCTTAATGTGGGAGCTTTACAACCACGTTGGTGAGCGTTGGGGCTGTCGTGGCCAAGAAGATGGAGCCTTAGTTGTAGGCAGTACATCGAGCATGGGTTCCTTACCCTTATCGTTGGTGTGTATCGGAAACCCCTCTGTCGCATGCAAGGGAGAATTAGCAATGACAAAAAGAGAAATGACCATCAACTTGGGGCTTAATATAGGACCGATGGGGATGAGTGTCGGAGCTGTCGTCGCCAAGAGGATGGAGCCTTACTTGTAGGCAGCACGTTGAGCATGGGTTTCTTACCCTTATCGTTGGTGTGTACCAAAACCCCCTTCTGTCGCATGCAAGGGAGAATCAGCAATGACAGGAAGAGAAATGACCATCAACTTGGGGCTTAAGACTGAAAAATTATTTCAAAATCCAATGTGTTAGCACACATCAATTTATGGAATACATAATTACATAATGATAATTAATTAAAAATAAATACGGAGTGCAAGTGTAGATGTGTAAAATTTTCATTTATGCATTTTATGCACCCCTACTTGTATTGTTATGCATATTCATACGTTGGGGAGTGGCGTGTGACATTTATTAAGAGCGTCGCATTCCTGTCTCAATAGAGAGATTAATAAAATCAATGTGATTCTTTTCATGTGGTACATGTTGAGTAGTTAGGTTAATACAGAAAAAGATCAAGCACTTAGTTTTCCTGTCTTGATGCAATTGTTTTTAGTTTTTCTCTCTCAATACAATTGTTTGGATTCGAGTTGTTACTTGATTTCGCTGTGTGCTAACCATACTTGGCAAAAAAATCTTGATCATGCAAAAGACACCGTTTTTCAGTATCGCTTGACTAATGAGAAATCTAAAAAGTTATCCACCAACATGTGAAAGACTTTGTTACGTTATTTAGTCATACTTTAACCAAAAGGTGATGACACAACTCAATGGTAGAAACCAATTCACATAAATATCTCACTAACTATACCTTAACTCTCAATGAGTACTTATGAAAACCCTAACTGACCAAAGTACATATAAGAGGGAAGCCAAAGGATAGAGTAATGTTATTTATTTAGATTGTAGATCGGTCTATAGTTTAGTTGCCATTTCGTTATTGACTATCAAATAAATTAATGTTCTCATATATTTATACATCTTCACACATCTCCTAATATAGTGATACCAACTAGATTGAAAATTAATTTTCTATCTAGGTAAATAGCATAACTCCAAAGGATGTCCGATCCAAAACTCTACCCATATATCATGGATGTCTTGGGCAATTTCAAGTGCTGGACTTGATACTCTAAGTGTGTTTGTTTGGCAAGAATTTTCTATGGAAGATGAGGTTTTTTACCTAAATTTTTACTTTTGTGGTGTTTGATTTACATTTTTTTCATGGAAAATAATTTCCATCTTTTAGTCACGTTATCACATTTTCCTTAAGAACAAGGAAAATATTTTCCTATAGGGGGTGTAGGTTTTTTGTTTTTTAGGTAATTTATTTTTTGCTCTGGAATTTCACTTCTAATAAAACATTTTGCAATTCATTTTCTATGAAATTTAATTACCAGTAATTCAATTGACAGGAAAATATTTTCTTTCCTACTAAATTCTATACTTGTAATCAAACGCACTCTAAATAGATAGAGCATTGGATATATCCATCTAGTTTATTGTTTAATTATAATCCTTCTATCCATTTGTCATGTTTCTTAGAATACTGAAAATTTTTTCCACTAATATAATATGGGTTGAAATTAACTGTGTTAAAGTTTTTTCCACTAATATAATAGGGGTTGAAATTAATTGTGTTAAAATTGTCTTCAAAATATTTATCATCCATATTAGTATTAGAGCATGATTAATGTAGAAGAAAAAACCCAAATGTGGGTTCCCTTCCCCCTCCCCCAAACTCAAATAATGTATTGGTTTGGGGTTGGAAAATGTTATTTTCAGGGGAACAAAAAAGTTTTAGCCCCTCATTTGGCTTTTTTCCCCTTCATTCAATTTGCCCCACTCTCATTCTGATTTAATAAAATATTATCACGTGTTCAATTCATATTTTCTTCTTACTTTTTCCCTTACATATTATTTGGAAATATATTTTTTCTTTTTAGCTTTTTTCCCTTTGACTTTTTTCCCCAACATTAATCGTGCTCTTATGTCGATTAATTTTCATAAAAAATGTTACGACACAAAAACCATTTCTTACATCACTAATATATAAAAGTGGGAATGTGTGTAAAAAATTTACTTCCCCACTTTATCCTTAATATTTTCTTTTAATACCAACAAGATCGGAAGAATGATGCAATTATTTCATATATTTAAAATCTTAATAAATGGCTTGTTTCTTAACCCATCAAAAGTTGGTTACAAAACTCAATTAATACTCACTTTTAACCTATTCTATCATGAAATCAATTTTTTAACTTTTTGGATTAAATTGTTTTTTTTTTTTGATAACATGACTTTTAATAAATTTATAAATGGTACAATCATTTTTTTTCATTACCTTTTTCTTCTATGGTACAATTCTAAAGCATTAATAGCAAAAATTCATTTATGAAAATTTAGTTCTTTGAATTTTCTGTTATAGTTTTTGAGTGCCCTGCTTTATTTTAGTAAATGTCATAACTACAATATGTTAAAACTATAAATATGTGAAACATTCACTTATTCAATATAATAACACTAAAATTTTAGTGTTCATTTTAAATGTATTTTCAATATATACAAACACTATTCAATAATATTCTTATTTTTTAAAATCAAATGCCATAGCATATTACAGGAATAATGACAATGACTGTTTATTTCAAAGATTGGATAGACAATATTCGATTTCTGCTCTATTTTTCTGTTTTCCTCCTGCAATGGAGAAATATACCAAAAAGACTTGGAAGCATTTGATACAAACTCTTATGTGTGTTTTTCCTTCTTTTTTTCCTTGGAACTCTTATATAACGTATTAGCTTATAATTTGTAGTTTAAGATAATTCTACACAGGCAATTGCAAAAAGAATGGAAAGTAATACAAGAGAATACTATAGACACCTTAAGTATTGCGTAATTAAAATCCTCAAGTGTTGCGTAATTGAATCCTTAAATAAATTAGTTGATTTCTCTCTCTACATTTCATGCTTCTGTTAATTATGGAATAACCGATGCAACTTTTTTTTAAATAAAGTAAGCATTTTTTAATTTTACTTTCCTGAAAGCCATAAAAATTTTTCAATTATCATATAGAAAAATGGGAATTAGAAAGCACTATATTGAGAAAGAATTGAAAAGATGAGTGTCACCATATTGAGAAAGAATTGAAAAGATGAGTGTCACACTTTCAAACATAGAAGACCAAAGACATTGTAAAGAGAACCTTTTTTTTATTTTATTTTAGTCTTATTATTATTATTTTTTTGCCTCTTCATAGTTTTATGCATACATTATTATTGCAGTATGATGGAAAATCTTAAATATGTTATTAATCTTTATCGTTAGCTAAACTCTTTTATAGTTATTATACATACAATGTGCAACGCACATTTGAACTACTAGTTGTAGTAAATAGGCAGACTTTCGCAAAAATAGCTTCTAATAATTTTTCTCAAAATAAGCAATTTTGATTTTTTTTTTAAAAGGAAAAGCATATTCTCAATCTTTTTCGGTAAATTTCAAACCTTCACAAAAAAGTAACATTTTCATCTATGACTTTTTTTTTTCAAAGCATGTAGGTCCTCAACATTTTAAAAATATGCACAAAAGGTCCCAACATACTATTCTTGTCAGTTTTCATTGTTTACTTGTTTTATAAAGACAATTGTACCCTTTATCTAAATTAAAAAAATAATAACACACAAGTTTTAAAAATTTTATTTTGATATCTTTATCACTTTCTCTTTTACACACTTATGTATATTTATCTGCATATCATTATGTCGTCCACCCACTTAATACAAGCTATATGTACATAATGATCAATATATTATCTTTTCCATTCACTAATTGCTTATAACAACATCACCACCACTAATGTATAGTCACTTTAGGGAATGAACTCTCTGAAATTTAAACTTAAATAAGTAATTATAATTGAGATGTGGTTGATATTGAAGTCATAAAAATTATACCCGCTAAAAATGTATAAATTTTTCTTGCAAAAAATTGAAGGTTTGAATTATTGGACAAAAAAGAGGATTTCTTCCTCTTTATTTCCTTTACAACTTCTCTTATTCTAAATTTTTGCGTCTACATATAATGAAAATGGGAGTAAGTCCTCATTTTATTAATGTTAAAAACAACTTAATTCACACAAAAAAAGGCAAGAGAAATGGTTGTGATACTCGGTGGAATTTAGGAGTAATTAATTGGAGAAAGTAACATATTTTTTCATTCTTTTATTTAAATCTTTTGCTTCTTTTAAAAGGTTTTCCCATTAATTTTCTTTTACTTCATATAATGAGAGTAAAATAGTCATTTTATAAGCATTTAAATGTAAAAATAGATATAAATTGACTTTTTATACATATTTTTAAAAAAATTGTGGAGATGAAATTGCTATTTTTTACAATAATTAGGACTTTTTGTGAAATTGACCCTTTTTCCCACTATTACATGGATAAATTTCTTCTACGTGGACAAGTTCCATAGGCCGCCATCGTTATCCATTTAGAGCTGGGCGAGGGTAGCGGAGGGTAGCCATCACTGGGCCCAACACACAGCGAGGAACCATATCCATCTGCCACCGTGACGTGTCTCCCCCGTTCCATAATCCAGCGTCTCGATAAAAAACACCCCCACCCCACCCCGCAACCAAAACCAAAAAAAAAAAAAAATAATAATAAATAAATAAAAATTGCCATATCCGCTTGCAGACGCTTTCACTCCCCTGTTGTGCTCCCTTAACAACCTGAACACCCTAAATCAATTTTCTTCTCTCTCGAAAATTTTCACAAAATCCCAGTGTTGATCTGCGTAGAGAATCAAGAAATGGCTACGCTATTTGCGTCTCCAAATCTGCATAAGAGTTTTCCCCATTTATCGAGTTGCCTCCCTTCTGCTGCTTCGTCTTCTTGTTCACTGTCTCTCACTGGCTGCTCAACTAATCCTCAGCCTCTTCCATTATCTTCTCAAAATTCCAGTTTCTTGAGTTCAGGGTTCAGGTTCCATGTCACTGTCTATGTAAGAGATAGCACAGGAAAATCAAAAGGGGCTCGGATGTCATGGGATGGTCCTCTGTCTTCTGTCAAATTGATTCTACAAGGCAAAAATTTAGAGGTATATTTTGTTCATCTTTCAGCTTAAACGTTACCTTTTAGATATCGTTTCTCTGGGTTGACTGTTATTAACGGGAACAAAATAGGGCAATGAAGCATGAGTAATGTTCACTCCCGAACCTTGACAAAATTACTCTAAAGAGAATAAGGTCCCAGTCTTTTGGAGCAATCAAAATGACCTAAGGAGAGAAAACTCCCCGTCCTTTGGAGCAATCAAAATGACTCAAGGAGAAGAAAGTCCCAGTCTTTTGGAGCAATCAAAATGAATTAAGTTTATCAAGTTTATATTTGATGTTGTTGTGATGAACAAAGTGGTAAAACGGTCTTAGCAAAGCCAACTCTAAACTGTTTGGGGAAAGGTTTTAGTTTGTTGTTGCTGATAAATTTTTCAGCTATTTATCCTGCCTTGAGGAACGACGACTGACATTATTTTCAAATATTCAATATGTTTCCCATTATGTTTAGAGTACGATATTTTATTCTTTTTTGTCATTATTTGTCTTTCCGATCTTGTATCTGGGATTTGTTTTGTTTCTGGGCTATGAAAGGTATAGATTACAAGTATTCTGCAAATACAGTTAACACCAACGGTGAAGAACCATGTGGAAGAGAAGCTGGGTAGGGCAGTTCAAAAACATAGCCACTTGGTGAGGGAAGTGGATGTTAGACTGTCGGTTCGTGGTGGTGAACTGGGGAAAGGACCCAAAGTTCGAAGATGTGAGGTGTGTAAGCACGTGTAAAGACTAAGAGTCATATTTTGTGAGGACTTCTTTAACGGGCTTTTGTAATTCTAGGTGACATTGTTTACAAAGAAGCACGGAGTGGTTCGGGCAGAGGAGGATGCTGAGTCACTTTACGGGAGTATTGATTTAGTTGCCTCTATTATACAGAGGAAGTTGAGGAAAATTAAGGAGAAGGATTCAGATCATGGCCGCCACATGAAAGGTTTTGATAGGCTTAAGGTTAGGGACCCTGGTATGCTAGCAGTCGATGATTTAACAATTTCTTCACAAGAAGAAGAAGAAGACGACGACGAAGCGGATGCCATTGATAAGGTTGTTGTTAACTTGTTTCTTTCTGTAACTTATGTGCTGAGACAGGATAACCTAATGATTCGTTATCATTCTGTCTCTTTATCCCTTTAGTTTTACTTGGAACTTCTTTTGTCACCAATTTTTCCCCCGTAAAGAATGTGGAAAAATGTGAAAGGGAATAATAAGTCACAATTTTGTTTATGGTAGTAAGTAAGTATTCCATTTCCCAGAGTGTAACTCTATTATATTTCATTTCAGATTGTTCGCACTAAATACTTTGATATGCCTCCGTTGACTATTGCTGAGGCAATTGAGCAGCTTGAAAATGTTGATCACGACTTCTATGGTTTCCGGAATGAGGAAACTGGTAAGAACTCATGCCACTTGGTTTATGCGTATTCTTTAGTTCAGCAGCCGCATAACTGCCATTTGTCGGCTGTGCTACTGCAGGTGAGATAACATAGTGTATAAAAGGAAGGCTGGAGGCTATGGACTAATTATTCCAAAAGCAGATGGCAAAATAGAGGAATTGGAGCGCGTCATGGCTGAGTCACTTGACAGCAACAACTGAAAGAATACAGAGGAAGCTAAGGAGGTCAGTGTACTTTGTTGTGTCTTCAGAATTGCATCCTTTTAGCATATTGGAGTACATATTATTGTAGATGGTCTAAGAACACTGCGCAGAAGCACGAAAGGTAAACCTGTTTTGAGTTGGAGCTGATGTGGATGCAACTATTGTGGTCGATTTGAAATTAGTTGAGAATGCAGTTTAATTGACAGTCCCTGTAAGTAGTCGTAGTATCATATAAAAGCTCTTTAAAGAAATTATTGTCTATTCGCTTGAACAAATCAAGATGCAGCACGTGATGTCTGTTCTTTGCTTTAATACAAAATAACACATCACGGTACAAATACGTTATAGAGTTATCTCTGTGCATGCTGGTAGATAATGAATACTGAACAGTACAGTAAATGTATTTTCAATTTTTTATTTTTGATTATTTTTAACGATGTCTTGTACTATTGTGTCCGTCAAACCAAACAAGTTCTGGAAACTCGCTTCTAACCGATATAGGAATTGTTACTTTATGCACGCCATCCGTCCATGTCAAGCTGCCAAAGTAGTATTTGGTTGTAACCTGGTGACTTGTAGAGATAGTAACAGCGAAGGAAGTCTTCTTAATCCCATGAGTGAAGACCAAATAATCTGGTTTAACGACCACAGTAGTGGCTGGGGGAGGCCTAACTACAGCTTTATATTCAGAGTTAATGTTTCCAACATTTGTCACTGTTCTGGTCAGAGTAATTGGATTGTTTAGATTTGGAATGGTTATAGAAGGAAGATTCAAATCCATGACAGTAGTAGTTGCTCTTGAGCAAGATTTAGCCTTTTGTGTTAGGTGATTAATGGCAGTATCATCATAGCCCATGGAACAGAGATAATGTGTGTAATCTTCAGTTCCTAGGTCATATACCAAGCCAGGATCTCTTGCCCGGTTTTGATTAACAAGTCCGCCTCCAAAATCAAATGGATCAGCAATCTTGGTTATGTCTCCCTCTGCCAAAATTGGTTCTCTTGAATAAGGATTTTTTCTCCAAGCTGCAACACATTAAGGTGGATTATATAAAACTAGAATGGTATTGAGACAAGGAAAAAACCTTGAGAGTCTTTTACTGTCTTGTTCTATCCCACTACTTCGTACTTAATAGGCTCTGATATAGTAGTATGGACTGTGTTTCAAGAAGCTCGAATGGATTGGAACACTTGTTACCTGTAGTTACCAGTGCTGACTTTATAGCAGCTGGAGACCAATTTGGATGTATAGACTTGAGCAAAGAAACGACTCCTGAAACATGAGGAGCGGCCATAGATGTCCCAGCCAAAAACTTGTATCCATTTTCTACCCCTGGGAGTGGTGTACATGCTGCCAATATATCAGCTCCTGGAGCTGCGACGTCTGGCTGTCTCTTGCAAAATCTGAATAAAGTATTTTAATCTAGTCTTTGATGAAATCAATTTTTGTGTAAATAGATGTGTTTATGTCTAATAACTAAAGCTTTTGAATGAGGCCGCAAGCAATAAGAATACCTTTAGGATTGCTGGGGAAAGAGAATTTGGACCTCGGGATGAGAAAGATCCCACATAAGTTGGTACATTCTTACCTATGTATGTTTCTGTTCGTATAAGTCGAACCTTTGGATCTCTGCAAGATTCATAATATACATTTGTCGTACCAAAAAAAAAAAAAAGAAAAATTTCATGTCAAAAATCCAAAATTATATCAGTACCTGTTGGAACTTAAGTAATTAAGTATTTGAGTCCCGATCTCATAGGTCACAAAAACGAATGGCAAGCCTGCATACTGAAAGAGGTACTGAGAAGGATTACCGGCAACTATCATTCCCAGGCCCCGAGCTTTTAGAACAGTTGATACCATTGAGGCTAGCCCCTGACCATCAGTTAATGTGAAGCACAACACTATCTTGCCTGCTAACCAAGTATCATTCGGCAGTATTGATTCACACCGGCTACAAAGAAATAGTCAAATACATTCTTAACATAGTTTGACATGCAGGTAATAGATGATGACTACTTGAGTAGGTTGAAAAACTAGATTGCTTCTAAGGTTCTTATTACTGTGGGAGTTCAAATTCTGTTCTCTCCTTGAAGATCAGCTCAACAAACCCAGTATCCTTACCAAAGAACATTGCTCGACCCTTAAAGCAACGCAAAATCATATAAGAAAGGTAAGAAAAGACATCTCATGCATTATTTAAATACACATAGCCCCTTGTAATTGGTGGTCGGGCTCCAAATTCAGAGCCCGATCTGTTTTTATAGCAAATTTAAAATAACTAACCAGAAAAGTCCTGTTGTTTCCTAGCATGATTGGTGTGGGAAATGATCTGTCAATGGTAGTGGCACCAACAGTTATAACCCAGGGTGCCACATTTAATACAGATTGAGCAACTGGCCTTGCGTTTCCTGCTGAACAAACCACTGTTATTCCATTTGCAACAGCATGAAATGAGCCATAGTAAATTAAGTCCCGCTTGTCCGTTTCGGGGTATAAAGGTATATCAAACCCTAGTGATAATGACAAAACGTCAACCCCATCATGGATTGCTTCATCAAATGCTTTAAGAATATCAGCAGATGTTCCTATTCCACTCCAAACAACTTTATATATGGCCAAAAGAGCACGAGGTGCTCCCCCACGAGCAGTGCCATAAGCTAGTCCTCCCATACTCACATTAGGCACAAATGAGCCTGCTGCAATGCTGGCTGCGTGTGTGCCATGTCCATCTGGATCTCTTGCTGACAAGTACTCGTTGTATTTTGTTGAATTGAATGGTTCTCCTAGTGCTGCTTGAAGGCTATCAACAAAAAATCGAGCTCCAATTAGTTTCCTGTTGCAGTTCTGTGCAGGATTGAAGTGTTCTCCTTTTCAGAGCTACCTTTCTACCGTGATGGAACCGGCCCTAGCCCCTTGTCATTAAATGATGCTGATTCTAGCCATACTCCTGCACGTTGCTTATTCACGTTACGATGCATGCACTTAGTTGCACACAGAGAGATAAAAGAGAGGAGTTCTTGACCTGTATCAAAGACCCCAATGATGGCATCCTCTCCTAATTTTGTTTCGTGTAGGTGATTTGTTGTAGAAGAAGAGGAAAGACCGAGGAAATCCCAACTCCTTGTTGTTTGCACTTTATAGAAACGATTTGGGATAATATGAATCACTCCAGGCAAATCTGAAACAATAAGGAAATTTACATTAGGCTATCTCCTTAAGATTTTAGCATCTTATACCAGTAGTGTTCTAAGTGTCAAGTGGTACCCAGTCCTTTTGTTTTGAACATCGATTCCAGTACCAATTTTTAAGGGATCAAATTTTAGTAAAGTACCTGCAATACTTTGTGCTTGGGACTCGGTCAACTTGGCTGCAAAACCAGAGAACCCATGTCTGTAACTGTATATCATTGAATCTGCTGATGCTTCTCGACTGCATTAAAGAGAATATAATATAATATCAAAAAACCTGTCAACAAAGTCGTGCCGAAATCAATTCTCCGTCAAACTTGATTTGGTATCTACCTTCCAAGAACTGAAGAGAGCAAATCATGATGGCTAGAGGTTAGAAGCTCCACATCATCATGCTTCCTTTCTCCCATACAAACTACGTAAACCTGCTGCAGTTTATAGAAACCAATCATAAAGTCTCCCAGAAACACAAAAATCCACTTACCACCTTCGTACCTGTTGTTAAGATGCAAATCAGCTACTTACCGAGGTTTCATCATTCGCCTTAGTAGGTGAAATATCTGCTATGTACAAGGATAGCAAAGAAAGAAACATCAGATGGATTGAAGAGAGACATGCTGGTGGTTATTCTACACAGAAGCCTCATTGTCCAGGTGAGTGGCTGACTCCAAAAAGATTAGATTGAGGTTTAGCCACTAACTTCTAAATTGGAAATTGCAAAACGACATTCAAAGTACCCCACGAAGATTGTGATACTGACAGGTACTCCACAGAAAAAGATACAGGTGAGAAAATTCATTTGAAAAAGACACTCAGGCTGATTAACACTTAAAAAAAAGAAAAAATATCACTACATTTTCTAATGAGCCGTTGAAACTGAAATGCAAGAGGTGATCTTTCCTTGGATTTTTTGTGTACGAGGACGGATTTTTGTTAATAAAGCGCAATGGAACCAGTTAAAATGTTAGATTCAACCAACTTGTATTTTATCTTCTTAATTACGTTGGACAGGATAGAAATTGTATATAATTATCCTTTAACTAGCAAATAATTTTGATCAACATTCATTATATCAAGTGATGAAAAACTTTTAATACATTTAGTATTGAAATTGAAAGTGCATTTTCCTTCACTTGAGCATATGCTTAATGAAATGATCCACGAGTTCATTAACAAGCTTACATAGACCAAGCATGTGTGAACCAGAAAGGTTGATTTAGATTACAAGTAGGAAAATGAAGGACTGAATGCCTCCACGTAAATCTTATTACACATTAATTTCAAACAGAGTACAGCTTCGGGAAAAGGCAGGACTGAATCTCTAAAACAACAACACATGGCATATAATGTTAGCCAAAGCTATTTAAATCCAATTTAGCAGAAATGTTCCGAAAATTCGCTTTTAACGGATATAGGAGTTCTTACTTTATGCACACCATCAGTCCAGGTCAAGCTCCCAAAGTAGTATTTGGTTGTAACCTGGTGGCTCGTAGAGATATTGACTGTGAAGGAAATCTTCTTAATTTTCGGAGTGAAGATCAAATAATCAGGTTTAACTATGATATTGATGCCCATAGGAGGATCTACTATAGCTTTATATTTAGAATCAATGTCTCCAACATTTGTAACAGTTCGGGTGATGCTAACGGGTGTTTTCAGATTTGGAATGGTTATGGAAGGAAGATTCACGTCCAGAACAGAAGTAAGTTTCCCCAAACAGGGTTTGGCGTTTTCTGTTAAATTACTGATGGCAGTTCTTTTGTAGCCCATGGAACAGAGATAATGTGTGTAATCTTCAATTCCCAAATCATAAACAAGGCCTGGATCTCTCGCGCGGTTAGGATTAACAAGACCACCTCCGAAATCAAATGGATCCGCAATCTAGGTTATTTCTCCCTCTGCCAAAATTGGTTCTCCGGACTCAGGATCAGTTGTCCAGGCTGCAAAATATCATTGACGTAAGTATCAAATTTGTGGATACAAGACACTCATTTTTGCACTTCTGGTGAAATATATACAGAAGGTTAATAAGTTTGAACGTATGGCTTTGCTACGTGTAGTAACGAGTGCCGACCTTATAGCAGCGGGGGACCAGTCTTGATGCAGAGACTTGAGTAAAGCAACAATTCCTGACACATGAGGGGCAGCCATCGATGTTCCAGAAGCGAGTTTATAGCCGTTTGCTCCTGGCCCCGGGGGATATGCCGCTAATATGTCAACTCCCGGGGCTGCTATATCTGGCTGTCTCATGCCGAAAAGCTAATCTAGTCAGTCTTTGATGAAAGAAATGGAGTTGATTTGAACTCTACAAGGTTAATCTTTTTAGATGATGCAATTCAATAAGATTTCATGTAGCCATAAGTATTAGGGGTACCTTCAGGATTGCAGGGGAAACAGAATTTGGACCTCGAGACGAGAACAATGCCACAGTGGTTGATGCATGTTTGCCTATATATGTTTTTGATGGTATGATTCGAGCCTTTGGATCCCTGCACGATCCAAGATGCACATACTTCATACCCAAGGGAAAAAATAATGGCATTCAAAGAGAAGACTGGAAATGTAGAACTTCCTTGCACCTGCTTGAATGGAAGTAGTTAAGTATCTGAGTTCCAACATCATAACTCACAAATATGGTTGGGAGTGAAGATGCGAATGGATACAAGGCACGAGTAGGATTGCTTGCAACAATCATCCCCAAGCCGCCAGCCCCGTGAACACCTCTCACAACAGAAGATAGCTCCAGAATGTCACCAATGTGAAGCACAGCACTACCTTGCCAGCCACCCATGTATCGTTTGATGACAAAAGCTCACAACGGCTGCAAACAAATAGTTGAAGACAGTGAGCAATTTCTAAGGGCATTAGCAGATGTTATTAATTAAACAAGTCAATGACTTCCTTAATCTATCCGTTATCGTTTCATGGTAGGAAATGTGTAACAAGTTTGCTTATAAGTTTCTTACTCTGGGCCATTCTTCTTGTTAGTCAATCCAACAAACCCTGTGTCCTTTCCGTAGAACAAGGCTTGACCCTTCAGATAAAATACAACATTGATTATGGGTTATCAACATTTTAGCAAAATTCCAGGTTAGTCGCTCAAATATTCAAATCAAACTGACCATTAAAGTTTTGTTGTTTCCTAGCATAATAGGCGTGGGAAATGATCTGTCAATAGTAGTAGCAGCGACATTTACAACCCAGGGTGCAATATCTTCTACCGTTTGAGCAATTGGCCCGGAATTTCCAGCTGAGCAAACAACCGTTATTCCATTTGCAACAGCATGGAACGAGCCGTAGTAGATGCTGTCACGCTTATCGACTTCAGTGTATAAAGGTATCTCGGAGCCTAATGACAAGGACAAAACATCAACCCCGTCATGAATTGCTTCATCTAAGCCTTTTAAAATGTCTGCAGATGTCCCTCCACCGCTCCAGAGCACTTTATACATGGCCACACGAGCACGGGGTGCCCCTCCTCGAGCACTGCCATAGGCCAGTCCTCCAACGCTAACATTATGCACCACAGAGCCGCCTGCAGTACTGGTCGTGTGTGTACCGTGTCCACGTGCATCTCTTGCTGATAAGTACTCGTTGATTTCTGTTGCATTGAATGGTATTCCAAATTCGGCTTCAAGGCCTTTATAGAAGAAACGCGCTCCAATTAATTTCCGGTTGCAGTTCTACTCCGGATCAAAGTGTTCACCCTTTTGACAAAAACCTATCCACCTTGATGGGATTGGCCCTAAACTTTGGTCGTTAAAGGATTCTGATTCTGGCCATACTCCTGCGGATTGTTCATCACGCTACTGGACAGTTATTTAAGAAAAAGGCAGCAAACAATATCTTAACTTGATACTGACAAGTCTAATGGACGCTTACTGGTGTCAAGGACGCCAATTATGGCATCCTCCCCCAATTTTGTTTCATACAGGAGATTTGTGGATGAGGAAGAGGAGAGGCCTAGGTAATCCCAGCTCCTTGTGGTATGCAACTTGTAGAAACGATTGGGGATAACATCAACCACACCAGGTAGCTCTGAAACAGATGAAAACTCTTAACCATGATAAGAAAGTATGAGAATCTGCAAGTATTTATTCTGAGGTGTTGAGTCACTTTGCTTTTAAGTTTCCATCTTGGTTCTAAAATGATTAAAGTGTCTTTCATAGTCCATTGATGATATTTGGCTCATAATATGCACAAGATTTTTCCTGTTTCCTTATTCAGTTGTCTTTCTTATTACATAAACTACCTGTAATAATTTGGGCTTGCTGGTCCGTCAACTTGGCTGCAAAACCAGAAAAGCCATGTCTGTAACTGTAAATCATCGAATTTTCTGAGGCTTCTGTACTGCATCAAGTGAAAACAATTGGAAAATTAGTCAGCAACAGATTAGATTATTATTAATCTTTATCAATTACTGCTAAAGAAATCAAGAAATAAACAAGAAGTTATGCAAGTATAAACCATTACCTTCCCAGAACTGAAGAGAGCAAATCATGATGACTAGATGTTATAAGCTTCACATCGTCATGCTGCCTTTCCCCCATATAAACTATATGAACCTGTAGATCATGATCATAATATAAAATCATTGAATGTGAGTTGTAGCTAGGAGACCAGATGTTCTAGCCAAGGCGACCACTATGTCCGTACCCAATGTGCCTATATATATATATATATATATGCATTTCACATGTATGTGTAGCTGAAAGTGGATATATCAGATAATATTTTTAAGATGGAACACTGACATTGTTTTCTACATTTGCCTGAACCAGTGAAGTTTCTGCTGCAAATGGGAGAGCAATCACTAGCATCAGACTGACTGAAAGCAGAGCCATTGCTTATAAGTAATTAATGATCATTCAACAGGTATTTATACTAGCAATTTAGATTCAGTTGATGTGAAGAGAATCTAACCCTTTGATATAAGTTGTAAGATGTTGTGGTGTGAAAGATACATCACTTTGTTCTATATGCTAATAGACCTTTAGTTAAAGTAATATTTTAACGTGACTAGAGAGGGCGTGCAACACATGTCCTGGGCTCTCACTTTGTGCATTATTTCTCTCTTTCTTTCCATTGATGCAGGGTCATCATGTTCCTAGCTCTTTATTTTTTTGAATAATATATATAGGATTCAGTGAATTATTAATCCCTTGTCCTTTGTTGATAAATTGTAGGGATTTTTTGTTGAAAAGGGTTTGTAAATGAAGTCTACCTTTAGACCCATTTTTTAATAAAAATATACAATTCAATAAATTGTGTGATCATTTATGAGTCATGAACTGCAGGTTTATAAACTAATTAAAAAACACACCATAAATATATATATATATATACATATATATATATATATAATTGCAGCCTCACGTGAGATTCCATTGATTGATGAAGTAAAGAGATTTTCTATAAAAGATAAGAGATAAAGGAGAGAGACCCTAAAAGGTAAAAAAGAGAAAGAGAGAGATTTGAGAAGAAAAGAAACAAAAGTAATGTCTTGTTGTGTCGTGTGAATGCTTAATATTTGATGCTTTAGTTGTGCAATTTAAAAAAAAAGAGTGAAAAAAGTATCACAACAAGTCTTCTATCTATCAATAATTCTCCTCGGATGCGCTACTTTTATTTTCAATTAATGCTCCCCTTATTCCCACTTGCGATCATGACAATAGAGTTGAAAGAAACAAATCATGGACTTGAGCAGCGTGTGCATGCAACGCAGCCAAACGTAGCAAAAACATACATATATTTCCTCCTTATTGATTACACATTATTATTATTAATTTCGAGTAGAGTACAAGTAGGAACAGGCAGATGGAGGGTACGTCATCTCACTAGCTAGACAAATTAATACACGATCGAGAAGCTCTATTTAATCGGAAATTCGCTTCTAACCGATATAGGAATTTTTACTTTATGCAGATTGCCGTCAGTCCAAGTCAAGCTCCCAAAGTAGTATTTGGTAGTAACCTGGTGTGTTGTGGCGATACTGACTGTGAAGGGAATCTTGTTATTCTCAGGAGTGAAGATCAAATTATCAGGGTTAACTGTAACAGTAATGCCATCTG